>CM076574.1:1298366350-1298537030 GCA_034641835.2 Pinus albicaulis | reverse complement strand
TTGTGCTTGAGAATAATAGTTGAATTTACAATAGGACTAGAGAGCATATCATCTACATTTGTAGATTCATTTACTGTACCTGATAACCAAGTGAAATTGTTGTAAAAAACCCATCCACCTGAAATGTCTTGAATGCTGCATCTTTGACTATGATTGTAAGTACTGCAATGGCTTATGGTCAGTATGGATAATGGTCTCTTTTCCCATCAGTTAATGCTTCCATTTATTTACACTTTGTACCAATGCATATATCTCTTTATCATATGTATGATATTTAGTCACAAATCCATTAAAAGTTTCAGAATGAAATGAGATAGGCTTACCATGTTGCATGAGAATTGCTCCCATAACATAATCACTTGCATCCATTTAGATCTCAAATGGTTGCCTTAGATCTGGAATTACTAGTACCGATGCCGAACTTATCTTTTTATTTTTAAAGCACCAAATTCTTTCTACTGCAAATCTCCCCGAATGAATAATTTATTTATACTTTTCAGTGCATGTAATGGTTCTGCAATGGAAGAAAAATTAGCAATAAATTTCCTCCAATATTGTGCTGCCCCTAAAAAGCTTCTTACCTCGGTAACTATATTGGGCTTGGGCCAATTAAAATGACCTCAACTTTGGAAGGATTAATCTTCAATTCACCTCGTCCAACTATGTGTCCCAAATATACCAATGAAGTCTTACCAAACTTGCACTTTGACATCTTAAGAAACAATTGATCTTTTCTCAAAAAATCAAGTACCTTGTTGACATGCATGGCATGTTCTTCTCTTAATTTGTTGAATATGAGCATGTCATCTAAGTAAATAATGACAAATTCATCTATAAATGGTCTAAGATCATCATTCATCACTCTCATAAAAGTAGTTGGTGCATTTGTTAAGCCAAATGGCATAACTAACCACTCATAAAATCCTTTTCTAGTCTTGAAATTAGTTTTCCAAATTTCTTCTTCAGCTATCCTAACTTGATGATAACCACTTATCAAATCTAAATTAGTGAAATAATTTTCACGCTTTAACTGATCAAGAAAATCATCAATGCGTGGAAGTGGGTAAAGATTCTTTACCGTGATTTTGTTCAATGCACAAAAATCGATACACATGCGCCAAGTATCGTCCTTCTTTGGAACCAAAAATATTGGAGAACCACATGGAAAAGTAGATGGGCGTATGATACCTTTGTTCAAAAACTCTTCGATTTTATTCTTGATATCCAAACTTCCATGATTGACATGCGATACATACTAATATTCGAAAGTGGAACATCTTGCTACAGCTGAATCTCATGTTGAATTCCCCTCTTGGGTGGCAACCCCTTTGGCTCTTGAAACATCTAGCCATGTTGACTTACCACATCAAAAAAATCAAATTTAAATTTATCATCACATCCTTCAAAAGATTCATAGTTAACATCTTTCTTTTTCTTGATCATAAGAAGCACAAAATGTTTACTTTAATTTACTAGCCTCTTCATTTTCCCTACATTAAATAAAGCGATATTAAGTTTCTTGCGATGATATCTCACAATATACTGCATTCCATCTTTGATAAAATGATGTTTGTTCTCATGACGATAGAATACTGATTTCCTATCATACAAATATGGACTACCCAAGGTAATCCCTGAAATATCCAGTGGTACAACATCTAACTCAACTTAATCAACAAAGTTTGTAATAATAGAAAATATAAAAATACATTTCCTTGTCACCCGTAAATTTGTATTTCTAACTATCCAATCCAAAGGGTATGACTTATGATGAGGTACCGTTTCAAGGTTCAATTTTTTAACTAAGTCTTCAGAAATGAAGTTTTCTTGTGACGCTGTATAAAGTAATGCATCAATCTTTGTATGATTAGAAATTAATTTAACATGGAATAATTCTATCCTTGTATGCTCATTTGAAGTGTTATTGTGACTGTTTAAGGTACTATAGCTTTTAATTGATTCTTTTCCTTTGTTAACCATGGAAAATATCTTGGTTTCATCTCCTAAATCAGATCCAAGATCTTTTTGTGTGGTGGAAGACATCTTTTTTTTCCCTTTGTTATTTGGTTTCTTTGGTCTTAGTTCAGGATGTAGTTTCCAACCGTGACCTTCATCATGCCCCTCTTTGGAACAATTTTTTCATGTTATTTTATCCCCTTATTTCTTCACACTTGCATTCTTCTTTCCCTTCCATTTTCCTCCTTTCTCTTTTCCCTTACCCTTGAATGGCTTCTTCTTATTACTCTCTTCGGAAATGTTTTTACCCCTTGCTTCAAGATGCATGGCTTGCACACATACTTTATCTACGTTATTTTGGTTAAACATGAGAATAGTATGTTTTAAGTAGGAATGTATAACTCATATATACTTCCAGAGTGTGTCTTGTGAATTTAAGTCTACTCCAAGTAATAAAGCCCTTTTTATAAAATCTTTTGTATACTCTTGGACACTTTGACCTTTTAGTTGTCTAAATTTTTTCCAACTCATTATTACTTTCTGCATATAGGATAATGTATATAATTTCCTTTTAATGGAAGAAATGAATTCGACCTAAGTAATGGAAATATTACCATGGATGTGCATTTCCTCTTGTGGCTTTGCCTCCCACCAAACAAATGTTGCTCCTTGTAGCCTTAATGAAGCCAATTGGATTTTAATATCATCTTCTTGAATATTTTGAATTCTACAGTAAACTTGTAATTGATGAATCCAATTATCTATTTTTTCATGATTAACTTCTCTATTATATGTAGTAAGTTCAAATTTGATGTCCAAATTGAGTAACAGAGTCTTACCTTTTGGGATCTTGGAATGAGTATGGGTATGCATTTTTGTAGTGGATTTGAAAGATGAAGATGCGGGTGAGGATGATGATGATGATGGTGGTGGAGAAGGAGGTGGTTTTCCACCACTGGCTTTTGAACTCCTCTCTTCGTTCTTTTTACTCTTTGATGATTCTTCTTTATAAGGGTGTTTTCAACCTTCTCCGGATTCCTTTGCCATAAAAACTTCATACATAAGTTTCACCATCCTTTGCATTTATTTTAACTCCTTCTTGGAATCCTCTCCTCAGAATGTTCATGAGATCCTTCATGACCTGAAAAAATTGGTTGTTGATTCAAGCTCTATCTCTGTAGCTTGTATCTCTTCAACCACTTCAGCCTATGGTGGAATTAATTCCTCTTGTGCTTCAAGTGTTGGCTTGAGTGGTCCTTTGGGCAAGGATGCTGCTATCTGAGGCTTCTTCCTTCTTGTCCTAATTTCTAGACTAGCTATCAGTAGCTTCCCCTCTACTATCTACAATCTCAATCTTGTAAGAATCAATAATTGTTCACTATTAAAAACACTTCAAGTAAAACAAGAAAGCAACTTTCTACTCTGATTCCAACTTGATCTAAAATTACTTTCTAGTTAATGTTATGCTAGTTTCATTTCAGATATAAACATTTCTTTTCATTTTTTTACTTATCCTTCATGAGTTTATTTAAGAGCATGTGATTGGAAAACAGTGTACTTAGTGAAATTATGAGTTTGTCATAAGCTTAAAAAGCATAATTTTAAATGATAGAACATAAGAAATAGTAAACACAACAAGCACATATAATAGAGCTTCCTCCTTGGTCCAACTTCATAATGTGACCTTTGTATTAGCTTCAAGTGTGCTCAAATTGTTGTAACAAGCTTCAGAACCTCTTTGAACCTATTCCAATGATTTTATAACATCATAATCTCCTAAAAATGACTACTTGTTTGGTGTATTTGGACTCTAGATGCTCTAGAAATGACCCCAACACCTGTTTTCCTTAGCCTTAAAAATAATTCAAATGTACTAAAACACGTGTAGATCACATTTTTCTACCTTTAAGACCAGCTCCATTGAGTTCCTAGCATGCAAATTAGCTAGGAATGACTATTACTGAGCTCATTTTGGTCTAAAATTGAGTGAGTTATGAACAAAACTATTTTTGCCCCAATTTCTCCTCCAAAAAAGGAGAAACTGCCAGATACATTTCTAATTTAGAAATACCAACAAGATTGGAACACCTCCAGAAAATCCACCAAATTTAATTTCGAGTTTAATTAGCCTAATGCAGTTTTATCAACCAGATAAGCTTGTTTTAATGTTAAGCACGTTTTAGTTGTTAATAATTTTTAAACGTCAGTAAACCACGACTTAAATTAATTAAGCGTGCTTAAGCAATTATCCTACTAGTTTGAAGTTTAGCGCTTGGTTGTTTGCAGAATGGCCACATGGGGAGGGTGCTGGCCTGCAGGGCTGGCCCCCTGAAACCCCCAACTGTCGAGCATATAAAATTTAAATTCATGCAGAGAGCAATAGATGTAAGAAACACATTGGATGAGAGTTGGTAAGGCATGCAGATGGCGAACGTGAGGTCAGGGGTTTGAGCCCCTCTCCGCCACAATAATTTTTCTCCGTTGAAGTTAAAACTCCTTTGCTATATTTATCAATGCTGCCAGGTTTGGAACCTCTGCCAATTAAGTTAGATAACCTTCGAAATTTGGTTAGATCTGCCATGAGGTGGGTTGAAATATATATATATATATATATATATATATATATATATATATATATAGAGAGAGAGAGAGAGAGAGAGAGATATTATATATATATATATATATATATATATATATACAGAGAGAGAGAGAGAGAGAGAGAGAGAGAGAGAGAGAGAGATATCTGTGTGTGTGTGTGTGTGTGTGTGTGGTAATACATACATGTATATAATAATACCACCATGACCCTTGTCCAAAAAATTGCGATGACCCCAATTTGACCTTCCAACCTACCTATGGGGGGGGTATGTGGCATGCCACATGGCCCTTCCCCATTGGCCAGCACATAATGAAATGCCAACTTAAATAAAATTCAAGTTAGACTTAGGAATACAAAATTTCACTTCCTAGTCATCATTGGTGAATTAGGTGGTGCCACTTGGGAGAGTTTCATTGGATATTTCTGGAGGATATTCCTGCAATTGCTGACTATACCTTCTGCATAAGCATTGTACCTATCCTGCTAATTTTTTTATCTATTTTGGAAAATGAACAATAGAAAATAACTCAGCCATACGAACTCGGATTTTGATGAAATGAGATGCAACAGAATTCTGGCGATGAATTGTATCTGGTCATTCAGGTTTGAAGCAATTTCATGCACTTTTAATTTTTAACTAAAACTTGAGCTTTAGATCATTCCTTTCCACTAGAAGCCTTTTGGGCCCCAAAATATATTATCAGTTATTCAGTAAGTGAGGCTACAACTCCCTCACTTTTCCAATCTCCAACCATTTTGGCTTTGAAGGATTTTTCCCTTTGAGTCCAGCTCTAAGGTATTCAACATTCCCTCTTCTTGAAGTTTTGATTGTTCTGTCAAGTATGAGATCTTATTGAAGTTCATCAAGATATTCTTGTGATAAATCATCTATTAGTGGCAGTTGAACATGCCCTCCTTGATCATCAATCAAAGGAGGCTCAAACAATCTCAAATTATCAACATTAATGACATAATAAATTTGCATATAAGGAGGCAAATCTAGCTTGAATGCATTTGTACCAATCTTTTCTAGAATTTTAAATGGACCATAACGGATTGGTTTGAGATTTTCACCTTCTGCTTACAATATTTATTTGTGTATATACAACCAAACTTCATCTCCAACTTGGAATTTGTGATCAACCCGATGTTTTTCATGTTGTTAGCCCCCCTATGAAATTCTTGACAAGCAAGATGGGGGTTATATCATTTTGGAGACCTTCAAGGAATGCATCTCCCCTGAAGACACATCATCCTTGAGGTCTCTCTGTGCTTCGCCTTATACAAGTCCCCTCTACTGGTTCCTTTCCCTAAGGCCTGCATTTACCCCTTGTACCCCTACAAAATGTCCCTTTTTTCCCTTTTTCCTTCTTTTGTCAAAGTGTTTTTGTTCCTTTATATTCACCCCTATCAAACCTATAAACCCCTCCAAAATCCCTTTTGATTCTTACCCTTACCCTTGTCTCACCAAAATCCCCCTTAGTCCTTCTATCGTTACCCCTTCTAGCCTTTAATTTCATTAAAAATGGGTTAAAAACCCACTTACGAACTTGTAATAGGCCTCGGCCCCTTCTCCACTAGCCTCGTGCCTTCTCCTCCATGTGATCCAACGCTGTAACCATCTGCCAGTCTAAAAGGTGCTTATTTCCCCATTTCCTATCGGGCGCAATGTCTACTGTTGATCGTGGTTGATCGGATGGTGAAAGTTAAACTCGATACTCCCCTGGCCCACTCACTCATGTTCCTCATTGCGCCATCGTCGTCCATTTCCACGATGATCTGATGGTCTGTAGTGCACCCAATGTCGGTGGTCCCCATACAACTATTTCAAACCCGTCGGTTTCCTTCGCACCACTTATGCACAGCAGGCGGTTTCTCTCCAGTGCCTAGCGATTCCACTCAGTGCCTGAGACCTGTCCTCCAGTGCGATTTCAAAACCGTCGTCCCCGCCCGTTAACTCCATCCATCGCACGTTATTGTTCAGACACAGATGCCCAGCAAAATTGTCGTAGACCGTCCGATCTGGAGTGGGCCATCCGACGACTATCGCTCGTCGAAGGTGCATGATGTTTAATGTAGTTGCACGCACGATAATCCATGTTATGGCCCGCCGTCCGTCGTCCTCCGTCGTTGATCTCTACCACGATCGACAGTCTAGATTCATCCGCCCGCTGTTGACTATTCCACTATCTCTCGGTCCCACCATGTCATCTCCACATGTACCCTCCATACAATATTCTCGTCCATTCATATTTATTCGTACAAAAGGGCCATTTTCAATGTTTTTCGTTGAAATTTCATTTTCTCCGCCTGCGACTGCATTCCGCCACCTTTCTCCACGCCATGAATGTTTCCACCGTGTTTCTACACAATTCTGCCATCTGTTCATTCTACATGTTTTTTCCCATCGTCTACATCATGTCCGCCACCCCCATGTATGTTTTCTCAAGCATTTTACATATTTTGCAGGGTTTTCAATAGGGAATGATCGCCATGATGTGAAATCTCTGTCACAGTGACAGAGGGATCGAAGAAAACCATGTGCAGAGGCTGTATTCAGAGCTTAATGTTACAGGAAATGTCTGGAGGGATGTTTGCTCCATAAATTCATCAAAGGACAGAGTTTAAATTCTACAAACCCTCTCTGGCACCATTAAAGCTCGAAATCCTCAGGCAGAGACAGTACAGGAACAATAGAGAGCTCGAGGCAAGAAGTGGAAGACTTATGAACTTCTGCAGGGATTTCTAGAAGGTAAAGCACCAGTTTGAAGACCTCGAGGATCGATCAAAAGGTCCTGAGAACAAGTAAAAGGTAATATCAGGGTCTATTCATCAGCAGAATGTTTTTCTTCATTAATGACAGGGCGCCCATATAGCTTTTATTATGCACCGTGCCCCTGAGAAGATTATCTACCCTATAAGCAGTCCTACACTATTAGGAGCATTTGTTACACGATATAGAGACCCTAGCATCATTATTTCACCAGTTTGTCCGGTCAACAGAAAAGGGAAGTAGTGTTGCAGCCAAAGTGCCAGAGGTAAATGCACATATTTAAAGCAGAATGGATTGTGGCCTTCCTCCTCTTCTGAGCGTTAATTCTTCATTTAATTCTTCACCTACCATCTTCTACTCTGTTTTCTCCTATAAGAATGCATAAGAACATATTGTAAAGGTTGTTGTCCGGTTTTTCGACTGTTGCTGTTAGAGGGATTCAGTTTGACTATTAGAATAGTCTTGGGAGGGAGTTACAGAGTAGTTTGTATGTAATAGGCTGGGAGGAGAAAGTCTAGACGGTATCTAGCCATTGGGATTTTTGTACATGACTAGTTTTGCATCAATTAATCAAAGAACATTTCACAGGATCCTGGTCTATTACTATTGGTGATGTTTTTCCTAACTTTGTTTATTACATTTTCATACTGTTTCATGTTCTTTTGGTAGGCAACAGAAGTATAACATACGATTCACCCTTGTTAGGTGCCCTATGTTTCCTTCTCTCCCTACCTTTAATGTTTTCTGCTTTATGTGCTATCTGAGAATTGTTTTCAGTTGATTTAACCAGTGTAGTGGATGGTATTGCCTACTCTTTGATGTATGAATTAAATGAATCAGTTTTTCAGATTTTCTTGTTGGGTTTAAGCTGGAAGATTTGGGATGACTGGGGATTAGAGTTAGCCCTCTCCACTAGGATCCTCGTGCAACCAACTTACCTTCCTATGATCCCTTTGTTAAGCCTATCTCTATTTTCCTTTGGAGTTGCTAAAGCAGACCTGGAGTTAAATGACCTCTGGTCCGATCTATAAGTAGCCCCGTTGTCCCTCTTTGACAGCTGCCTTTGAGTATGTCCAAGTGGGTCTGGAGTTAAATGACCTCTGACCTGATCTATAGACAGCAATTGGGTGGCTTTCCTTCTTTCACCTTCTCTCCTTAATATTCCATTCCATCATCTACCTAAAATATCCTTTAGCCTAGATGACTTGCCATCTTAAAGCCTTGGCTAGTTGTTGGAATTAATTCTCCTTTCATGACTCCATAGCCCAATGGATGGCACTATCTTGACCTATCCCCTTTTCTGAAACTTCCTGCTGCTTCGTTCCTTTTCTCCTATTACCTTCTCATTTTATGATCCCATAACCAACCCAGCAACCAACCAACCAAATCATTTAAAACCTCCTTTTTGCTTCATAACTAGCCTAACATCTCATCTTGAGCTTCAAATATATATCATTCTTTGCTCTATTTGGAGAGATTCCTCTCCAGGTCCAGGAGGGCTAGATCCTAGGGCCTCGAAGTGGTTCTGATGTTGTCTCATCTTTTGGTATTGCCAAATCTGCCAAAACATGGGAACCCCAACATAATGACGACTCCACTGGGGATAGACCAATCAGCCTTGATTTGGTAAACCATTGTGGTGGACAGTAAGTTGTAAATCATCCACCTGGAAACTCCACAATCCCTGAATGATAAAAATACTCCACTGGTGATCAGCAGGCCACTTATTATCTTGGTCTCATGTGACTCCACTCGGAGACCAGTCGCATTACAACATCAACCCCACCAATGGAAGACTCCAAGTTTAGTCCCCTTGAAGAGTTTCGTTGTGGAATATCAGATATACTGGCTAAAGTCCGAAGCAAGGACCTTCCAGAGGTTTTTCGTTCCAGCTCAAGATTTAATGATCAACCTAAGCTGAAAAAAGTTTTTTTAGAAGTGCTGGTGGAGAGATATGAAGCCGAGATTGAAATTTTGAACTCACAAGAGATATCATATGAGTTCAGAGACCCGAGGGCATTTTCGGAAAGTCTTCCGCCCCCTAAAAATGAAGAAATTCCACTGCCTGCTGAAATACCAGAAGAATATGATTGGGCTTTCAAGAGCCACACTGAAGATGCAGTGGAAGACACAGTAATCAAAGCTGCCCAGGACGTAGACAACCTACCAGTCATGGCAGGCCACAAGGAAGAAAATGTACATCATCTGTTCATTGATCCTATGGAAGAATACATGGAGGTCCTGATTGGCTCGAATACTCTGGAAATGATCCTTCACCAGGGCCAGATTCATCAGGAATGGTCACTACTGATGGTGACCTCAGTTTTGAAGAACCACATGCAGAGCACCCTGTGGTTATCTCTGACAGGAAGTCGGTGCTCATATCCTTTTTTGTTACTGCTTGACTGGCTTCATTGGCATTATCATATCACCTAGAACTTCAGATATTTCCAAGTAGAGTAGGGTAGGTATGAAAAGCTCAATAAAGCTCAGTTTGTGAGCATATGGTTATTTGTTTCAATTTTTGTCTTAGAATGTAGAGAAGAAACCTGCTAGACAGTCTAATCTTGGCAGGTAGCAGTGTATATAGAGCAACATATGAGGCCAAAGTCTAATTTGGTCTCATGGAGTAATAAGGGTATATGTAGAATAGGTTTATTTCCTGTTTGTAAAATAAAATGATGCAAAGGGTCTGCTAGCTCAAATGCACCCTAGAAGAAGAAAATTGTTAGGATTGTAGTGAGGGTAGGTAGACTAGTTGGGAAAAGTTTTCTGTTGATGTAGCATATTCATATTGTGGCAGTTGATCAAATAAAGGGATGTGCCCAGCAACAGGCAACTGGCCTACTCCAAAGATCATTTCTGGTTTCTTGCCTCCTTCAAGAAGAATCCATCCCCATGTTGAGCCACTGTTAGCCCCCCTATGAAATTCTTGACAAGCAAGCTGGGGGCTATATCATTTTGGAGACCTTCAAGGAATGCATCTCCCCTGAAGACACATCATCCTTGAGGTCTCTCTGTGCTTCACCTTATACAAGTCCCCTCCGCTGGTTCCTTTCCCTAAGGCCTGCAATTACCCCTTGTACCCCTGCAAAATGTCCTTTTTTTCCCTTTTTCCTCCTTCTGTCAAAGTGTTTTTGTTCCCTTCTATTCACCCCTATCAAACCTCTAAACCCCTCCAAAATCCCTTTTGATTCTTACCCTTACCCTTGTCTCACCAAAATCCCCCTTAGTCCTTCTATCGTTACCCCTTCTAGCCTTTAATTTCGTTAAAAATGGGTTAAAAACCCACTTACAACCTTGTAATAGGCCTCGGCCCCTTCTCCGCTAGCCCCGTGCCTTCTCCTCCATGCGATCCAGCACTGTAACCATCTGCCAGTCTAAAAGGCACTTATTTCCCCATTTCCTATCGGGCGCGATGTCTACTATTGATCGTGGTTGATCGGACGGTGAACGTTAAACCTGATACTCCCCTGGCCCACCCGCTCATGTTCCTCATCACGTCACTGCTGTCCATTTCCACGATGATCTGATGGTCTGTAGTGCACCCAATGACGGTGGTCCCCATACGACTATTTCAAACCTCCTGGTTTCCTTCACACCGCTTAGGCATGACAGGCGGCTTCTCTCCAACGCCCAGCGATTCCACTCAGGGCCTGACACCTTTCCTCCTGTGCGATTTCAAAACCGTCGTCCCCACCCGTTAACTCCATCCATCGCGCGTTATTTTCCGGACACGGATGCCCAACGAAATTGCCATAGACCGTCCAATGTGGAGTGGGCCATTCGACGGCTGTCTCTCGTCGAAGGTGCACAATGTTTAATGTAGTTGCACGCGCGATAATCCACGTTATGGCCCGCCGTCCGTCGTCCTCCACCGTTGATCTCCGCCACGATCAACGATCCAGATTTGTCCGCCCGCTGTTGACTATTCCACTGTCTCCCGGTCCTGCCACGTCATCTCCACGTGTACCCTCCATACAATATTCTCATCCATTCATATTTATTCGTCCAAAAGGGCCATTTTCAATGTTTTTCGTTGAAATTTCATTTTCTCCGCCTGCGACTACATTCCACCACCTTTCTCCATGCCATGAATGTTTCCACCGTGCTCCTGCACAATTATGTCATCTGTTCGCTTTGCATGGCTGTTCCCATCGTCTCCATCGTGTCTGCCACCCCCATGTATGTTTTCTCAACCAGTTTACCTATTTTTCAGGGTTTTCAACAGGGAATGACCTCCATGATGTGCAATCTCTGTCACAGTGACAGAGGGATCGAAGAAAACCATGTGCAGAGGCTGTATTCAGAGCCTGATGTTACAGGAAATGTCTGGAGGGGTGTTTGCGCCATAAATTCATCAAAGGACAGAGTTTAAATTCTACAAACCCTCTCTGGCGCCATTAAAGCTTGAAATGCTCAGGCAGAGACAGTATAGGAACATCAGAGAGCTCAAGGCAAGAAGTGGCAGACTTATGAGCTTCTGAAAGGATTTCTAGAAGGAAAAGCACCAGTTTGAAGACCCCGAGGATCGATCAAAAGGTCCCGAGGACAAGTAAAAGGTAATATCAAGGTCTATTCATCAGCGGAATGTTTTTCTTCATTAAGGACAGGGCGCCCATACAAATTTTATTATGCACCATGCCCCTGAGAAGATTATTTGCCCTATAAGCAGTCCTACACTATCAGGACCATTTTTTACATGGTACGGAGACCCTAGCATCATTATTTCACCAATTTCTCCAGTCAACAGAAAAGGGCAGTAGTGATGCAGCCAAAGTGCCAGAGGTAAATGCACAGATTTAAATCAGAATGGATTGCGGCCTTCCTCCTCTTCTGAGCGTTAATTCTCCATTTAATTCTTCACCTACCATCTTCTGCTCTGTTTTCTCCTATAATAATCCAAAATAACATATTGTAAAGGTTGTTGTCCAGTTGTTGGGCTGTTGCTATTAGAGGGATTCAGTTTGACTGTTACAACAGTCTTGGGAGGGAGTTACAGAGTAGTTTGTATGTAATAGGCTGGGAGGAGAAAGTCTAGATGGTATCTAGCCATTAGGAATTTTTTACATGACTGGTTTTGCATCAATTAAACAAAGCACATTTCACAGGATCCTGGTCTATTACTATTGGTGATGTTTTTCCTAACTTTTTTTATTACATTTTCAAACTGTTTCATGTTCTTCTGGTAGGCAACAAAAGTATAACATAGGATTCACGCTTGTTAGGTGCCCTAAGTTTCCTGCTCTCCCTACCTTTAATGTTTTCTGCTTTATGTGCTATCTGAGAATTGTTTTCAGTTGATTTAACCAGTGTAGTGGATGGTATTGCCTACTCTCTGATGTATGAATTAAATGAATCAGTTTTCAGATGTTATTGTTGGGTTTAGGCTGGAATATTTGGGACCACTGGGGATTAGAGTTAGCCCTGTCCACTAGGATCCTCGTGCAACCAGCTGAACTTTGTATGATCCCTTTGTTAATCCTATCTCTTTTTTCCTTTGGAGTTGCTAAAGCAGACCTGGAGTTAAATGACCTTTGGTCCGATCTATAAGCAGCCCCTTTGTCCCTCTTTGAGATCTACCTTTGAGTATGTCCAAGCAGGTCTGGAGTTAAATGACCTCTGACCTGATCTATAGAAATAAATTAGGTGGCTTTCCTTCTTTCACCTTCTCTCCTTAATATTCCATTCCATCATCTACCTAAAATATCCTTTAGCATATATGACTTGCCCTCTGAAAGCCTTGGCTAGTTGTTGGAAGTAATTCTCCTTTCATGACTCCACAGCCTAATGGATGGCACTATCTTGACCTATCCCCTTTGATGAAACTTCCTGCTACTTCATTCCTTTTCTCCTATTACCTTCTCAGTTTATGATCCCATAACCAACCCAGCAACCAACCAACCAAATCATTTAAAACCTCCTTTGTGCTTCATAACTAGCCTAACATCTCATCTTGAGCTTCAAAGATAGATCATTCTTTGCTCTATTTGGAGAGATCCCTCTTCGGGTCCAGGAGGGCTAGATCCTAGGGCCTCGAAGTGGTTCTGATGTTGTCTCATCTTTTGGTATTTCCAAATCTTCCAAAACATGGGAACCCCAACACATGCCTTGCCTTGTAACTGCTTTGACTCTTCTTAAGTTTCTCTTGTCTTGTGTGATGTACCAACTGAATTTTATCAATGAAATTTCTTGCTTTATTTATGTCACTATGTCCATCTATAGAAAAATATTTCTCAAAGATAAATTCCAATGGTGATCTTGGCAAGTCACCAAAACATACCTCAAATGGCGATGTATTTGTGGAAGATTGTTTTGTCTAGTTGTATGCATTTTGTATGTAGTATAAATGTTCATCCCACAACTTGGGATGCTTGCTATGATAGACTCTTAGAAGATGAATAACAATCCTATTTACCACCTCTGTTTGAACATTTTTTTGCGGATGAAATGTTGTACTCTTCTTCAACTTTGTATCGATCATGTCCCATAATTTTGACCAAAAAATCTTAGCAAATCGAGAATCTCGGTCACTTAAAATAGAAGTAGGAAGACCAAAATGGATCCATACATTTTGAAAGAAAAGATTAGTAGCTTGTTTAACTGTAATATTTTTCTTACATGCCATAAAAATGCACATTTTTTGGAATCTATATACGAAAACATAAAAATAATCATGACCTTTCCTTGACATAGGACGACCTCCTACAAAATCCATTGAGATGCTCTCCCAAGGATGAGAAGGAATTGGAAATGGTGTGTACAAACCAAGATTCCTATTTCTAGGCTTACTTATTGCACATAAATAACATCCTCTAATAAAATGAGAAACACTTTCATTCATGCGTGGCCAATAAAAATACCTATGCAGATGTGCTACTGTCATGCCTACATCGAAATGTCCTGCAGTTAATGATGTGTGCGCCTCCCTTATGATATTGTTTCTTTTTCCCTATGGTATACGTAACGTTCCCATGTGATAAAACAAAATATTATGCACAAGATAATCTAACTCTTCACTTTGGTTTCCCTTCCTCAATTTCTCATACACATCTTGAAAATCACTATCATTCTCATATTGTTCAATGTAACTTTCATGCATAATAGAATTGTGTTTGAGAATAATAGCTAAATTTACAATAGTCCTAGAGAGAATATCGGCTACCTTATTGCAGATTCCTTTCTTGTACCTAATAACCAAGTGAAATTGTTGTAGAAAACCCATCCAACTGAAATGTCTTGATTTCTGCAACTTTGACTGTGATTGTAAGTACAATAATGGCTGATGGTCGGTATGGATAATGGTCTCTTTTCCCATAAATTAATGCTTCCATTTCTTTAAATTTTGTACCAATGCATATAGCCCTATATAATATGTAGGATATTTAGTCACAACACCATTAAAAGTTTCAGAATGAATGAGATAGGCTTACCATGTTGCATGAGCATTGCTTCCATAGTATAATCACTAGCATTAGTTTGGATCTCAAATGGCTGTCTTAGATCTAGAATTGCTAGTTCGAGTGCCGAACTTATATTTTGTTTTAAAGCATCAAATTATTTCTGCTACAAATCTCCCCAATGGAATACCTTCCTTATACTTGTCAATGCATGTAACGGTGTTGCAATGGAAGAACAATTAGCAATAAATTTCCTCCAATAATGTGTTACCCTCAAAAAGCTTCTTACCTCAGTAACTGTATTGGGCTTGGGCCAATTCAAAATGACCTCAAATTTGGAAGGATCAATATTCAATTCACCTCATCCAACTATGTGTCCCAAATATACCAATGAAGTCTTACCAAACTCACACTTTGACATCTTAAGAAACAATTTCTCTTTTCTCAAAACATCAAGTACCTTGTTCACATGTATGACATGTTCTTTTCTTGATTTGTTGAATATGAGTATGTCATCTAAGTAAACAATGAAAAATTCATCTAGAAATGGTCTAAGTACATCTTTCATCACTATCATAAAACTAGTTGGTGCATTTGTTAAGCCAAATGGCATACATAACCACTCATACAATCCTTGTCTAGTCTTGAAAGCAATTTTCCAAATGTCTTATTCAACTATCCTAACTTGATGATAACCACTTATCAAATATAACTTAGTGAAATAATTTTCATTCTTTAACTGATCGAGAAAATCATCAGAAAGTCGAAGTGGGTAATGATTCTTTACCATGATTTCGTTCAGTGCACGGAAATCGATACACATGTGCCATGTACCGTCCTTCGTTGGAACCAAAACTATTGGAGAACCACATGGAAAAGTAGATGGGCGTGTGATACCTTTGCTCAACAAATTTTGGATTTTATTCTTGATTTCCAAACTTTCCATGATTGACATGCGATATATACCAATATTCGGAAGTGGAATATCTTGCTGCAGCTAAATCTCATGTTAAATTCCCCTCTTGGGTGGCAACCCCTTTGGTTCTTGAAACATATCGCCAATCTGAATTAACACATCAAACAAATTAGATTTACATTTTTCATCACATCCTTCAAAATATTCATAGTTAACGTCTTCCTTTTTCTTGATCATAAGAAGCTCAAAAAGTTTACTTGCATTTACTAGCCTCTTCATTTGCCTTGCATTAACTAAAGAGATATTCAGTTTCTTGTGATGAGCTCTCACAATATACTCCACTCCATATTTTATCAAATGATATTTTTTCTCATGATGATAGAATATTGATTTCCTGTCATACACATATGGACTACCCAAGATAATCCCTAAAATATCAAGTGGTACAACATCTAACTCAGCTTCATTGACAAATTTTGCAGTAATAGAAAATCTAAAAATACATTTCCTTGTCACCAGTAAATTTTCATGGTTAACTATCCAACCCAAAGGGTATGGCTTATGATGAGGTATAGTTTGAAGGTTCAATTTTTTAACTACGTCTTCTAAAATCAAGTTTTCTTGTGACCCTATATCAAATAAGGCATCAATCTTTTTATGATTAGAAAATACTTTAACATGTAATAATTCTATCCTTGTATCCTCATTTCAAGTGTTATTGTGGCTGTTTGAAGTACTATAACTTTCAATTGCTTCTTTTCCTTTGTGAACCAAGGCAACTATTTTGGTTTCATTTCCTAAATCAGATGCAAGATCTTTTTGTGTGGTGGCAGTCATCTTTTGTTTAAATTGTTATTTGGTTCTTTTGGTCTTAGTTTAGGATGTAGTTTCCAATGGTGAGCTTCATCATGCCCCTCTTTGGAACAATGTTTGCATGTTATTTTCTCCCCTTCTTACTTGACACTTGCATTCTTCTATCCCTTATATATTCCTCCTTTCTCTTTTCCCTAACCCTTGAATGGCTTCTTCTTACTACCCTATTCAGAAATGTTTTTACCCCTTGCTTTAATATGCGTGGCTTGGACACATACTTCATCTAATTTATTTGGGTTAAACAAGATAATAGTATGTTTTAAGTAGGAATGTAGACCTCCTATATACTTCAAGAGTGTTTCTTGTGAAGTTAAGTCTCATACAATCAATAAAGCCCTTTTTCTAAACTCTTGTGTATACTCTTGGACACTTTGACCTTTTAGTTTTTGAAAGTTTTTCCAACTCATTATTTCTTTCTGCATATAGGATAATGGATATAATTTCCTTTTATGGAAGAAGTGAATTTAACCCAGGTAATGGAAATATTACCATGGATGCGCATTTCCTCTTGTGTCTTTTCCTCGCACCAAACTAATGCTGCTCCTTCTAGCCTTAATGAAGTGAATTGGATTTTAATATTGTCTTCTTGCATATTTTGAATTCTATAGTAAAGTTCTAATTGAAGAATCCAATTATCTATTTTTTCAGCATTAACTTCTCCATTATATGTACGAAGTTCAAATTTGATGTCCAACTTGAGTAATGGAGCTTTACCTTTTGGGATCTTGGAATGAGTATGGGTATGATTTTTTTTAGTGGATTTGGAAGATGAAGATGCGGATGAGGATGATGATGATGATGATGATGGTAGAGAAGGAGGCGGTTTTCCACCATTGGCTTTTGAGCTCCTATGTTCCTCCTTTTTAGTGTTTGAAGATTCTTCTTTATAAGGGTGTTTTGAACCTTCTCCAGCTTCCTTTGCCATAACCGTTTCATACATAAGTTTCACCATTATTTGCGTTTCTTTGAACTCCTTCTTATCATCATGTTCCTTAGAATGTTAATGAGCTCCTTCATGGCTTGACATTTTGGCTTTTGATTCAAGAAATATCTCTGCAGCTTGTATCTCTTCAACCACTTCAGCCTCTTGTGAAATTAATTCTTCTTGTGCATCAAGTGTTTCCTTGAGTGGTCCTTTGGGTAGGGATGCTGCTATCTGAGGCTTCTTCCTTCTTGTTCTAATTTCTGGACTAACTATCACTAGCTTCCCTTATACTCTCTCCAATCTCAATCTTCTAAGCATCAATAATTTTGCACTATTAAAAACTCTTCAAGTAAAACAAGCAAGAAAACATTTTCTCTGATACCAACTTGATCTAAAATTACTTTCTAGTTAATGTTGTGCTAGTGTATTTTTAGATATAAACATTTATTTGCATTTTTTTACTTATCCTTTATGAGTTTGCTTAAGAGCATGTGATTGGAAAACATTGTACATAGTGAAATTATGAGTTTTCCATAAGCTTAAAAAGCATAATTTTAAATGACAGAATAGAAGCAATAGTAAACACAGCAAGCATATATAAAAAAGTTTAACATAGACAATTTTGATAAAGGATTTTACCCCTCCTGGGCTACATCTTCTTAGTTCAAATTCATAGTGTGACCTTTGTATTAGCTTCAAGTGTTCTCAAAATTTTGTTACAAGCTTCAAAACCTCTTTGAACTTATTCCAATGAGTTTATAACATCATAATCTCCCAAAAAATGACTTTTTTTTGTTATATCTGTACTCTGGATGACCTGGCAATGACCCCAATACTTACTGACCCTAACCTTCAAAAATATTCAAATGTACTAAACCACCTATAAATCACCTTTTCTACCTATGTAACGTGCTCCATTGAGTTCTTAACATGCAAATTAGCTAGGAATGACTTTTACTGAGTTCAATTTGCACGAAAATTGAGTGAGTTATGACCAAAACTCTTTTTTCCCCAATTTCTCCTCCAAAACTAGAGAAACTCGCAGTTAGATTTCTAAATTTAGAAATACCGCCAAGATTGGTGCACCTCCAGAAAATCCACCAACTTTAATTCCAGGATTAATTAGCGTAATGTATGTTTTGCAGTCAAATAAGCTTGTTTTAATCTTAAGCATGTTTTAGTTGTTAATAATGTATAAAGATCATTAAACCATGACTTAAATTAATTAAACGTGCTTAAGAAATTATCCTGCGAGTTTGAAGTTTAGAGCTTGGCTCTTTGCGGAGTGGCCACATGGGGAGGGGGCCGCCCCCCTCCAACCCCCAACTGTCGGGCATATAAAATTTAAATTCACACAGAGAGGAATAGGTGTAAGAAACACCGTGGAGGAGAGTAGGCAACGCATGCAGATGGCGGGTGTGAGGTCAGGTGTTCAACCCCTGATCCGACAAAAAAAAAATTCTCCCCTGAATTTAAAACTCCACTATACTTATCAATGTTGTCAGGTTTGGAACCTATGCTAGTTAAGCTAGATAACCTTCTAGATTTGGTTAGATCTATCGTGAGGTGGGTTGAAAACTAATGTATATATATATATATATATATATATATATATATATATATATATATATATATATATATATATATATATATATATATATATATATACCACCGTGACCATTGTCCAAAACATTGCGATGACTGTAATTCGACCTTCCAAACTGCCTGCCATGGCGAGGGTACGTGGCATGCCACGTGGACCTTCCCCATTGGCCACCATATAAAAAAATGCCAACTTAAATAAAATTCAACTTAGACTTAGGAATAAAAAATTTCACTTCCTAGTCATCATTGGCGAAGCAGGTGGTGCCACTTCGCACAGTGTCATTGGATTTTTCTAGAGGATATTCTTGAACCTACTCACTGTACCTGCCACATCAGCACTGTACCTATCCTACTCATTTTTTGCTAGTTTTTTAGAACGAACAACAGATGATAACTAAGTTATACGAACTCGGATTTTGATGAAATGAGTTTTGCGAGAATCATGGCGAAGACCTCTATATGTTCATTCAGGTTTGAAGAAATTTCGAGCACTTTCAAATTTTAGCTAAAACTTGAGCTTTAGATTAGAAGCTAAGATAATATAATGATGTGATCAACCCCACCCTTGATAACGAGAATTATCTCTCTCCTTTTCATTAAGAAAAACAATAATCATCGCAATGATACAAACTAACTCTCGTGAGCTTCAAAGTGAGACTAGGCTATCGTCTATTCTAAAGACTACTTGGAACGATAAAATATGTGATATTTGTGATACTAAGTACGTGGAAGATTAAAAAAACTTCATTTTAGACTGTGTGACTCTTACTCAAATTAGCTCTCAATTCCCTAACATCCGCCACACTTCCAATCTTCTTGATTTATTAAGAAACCCAATCTATAGCAATCTTGGAGCGCTTCTTTCCTTCTCTTTGATCATAGAAACAAGATTTCAAAGAATCACACTTGACATTATTTTCTTTTTCTTTTTATTTTCTTGAGGTCCTATAAACCACACTGGTATTAGTGGAAGTTAATAATCATCATTATAATCATAATATTTAAAAAATTTAAATACATAATCAATCATTATATGACTAAAATTTAAATACAATGTAATTCATAATAATGATATAGCTAATTAAAGTGTTCGTATAAGTTATAAATAATATAAGCTCTGAATAAAACCAAAGAAGCATTGGCATTGGAAAAGACAACTGGAGAACATTTCCCCAATTATATTTATAATGATAGGCATCCCCGGTGTTGGAATTGGCAACTTTAATCATTTTTCTAATTAATCATTTTGATAAGATGGTCTAAATTGAAAGATGAGAGTATATTCTCATAGTTGCCACTACATCAATGAATTAAATTTAAAGGTATAACTTCCTTCCATGTTTAAATCACATGTTTAAACCATAATTAAATTAACTTTTTACAAAACATGATTAAAAATTTACTGTACATGTTGTTGTAACCACGTATGATCATTAATGAGAAATGAATTGAAAAAAAAATGTGCATTTATTTTGAAATGTACATTGTGAAACCTATGCCTAAACAAATATTTCCCAAGTGTCAACTATTTGCCAAGTGTTTTATGTAACAGTTATCTCAATGTGAAAAGTATGAGTAATCAACTATTTGCCAAGTGTTGTATGTGTAATAAACTATTTTCCAAGTATTTTAAGGTAACTAGGGTGGATTACTAATTCCCTCTTATACCATTTCACATTATCAAAAGTGTGTGTGGTCATCGTTTTGCGAAGTGTATAATGATTACTTATATGGCTCTCTATGCATTATAGAGATTAATTTTTAATTTTTAATTTGTTTTTATAAATTTTTAGGTTTAAGATGAAGTATTATTATCATAATGACATAAATAGCTTTATTTTTATAATTATATAAAGTAAGACAAAAAAAATTATATTTATATAACCATAAAGACAATGATAGTAGTA
Organism: Pinus albicaulis; assembly: GCA_034641835.2. Classification (NCBI taxonomy): domain Eukaryota; kingdom Viridiplantae; phylum Streptophyta; class Pinopsida; order Pinales; family Pinaceae; genus Pinus; species Pinus albicaulis. The sequence goes on along the minus strand of CM076574.1, from coordinate 1,298,516,076 downwards.
GTGCTAATATTAAATTTTAATTTGATTTTAATTTAATTATAATATAACATTTTGGCTTTGCTCATGCCAAATGGATTGACATCCATCATTGTAATGACCATCTTTATAATGTCATAGTTTTTCATCTTGTTCCATATTAGTATAAATAACTGTATCTATATAAAGATAAAAATAAAGTAATATTATATAAAATAAGCTAAAATAACATAAATACTTTATTATTTTTTTAGACCTAAAATAATATATATTAATTATTTGACGGTGTAGATTATTATAATTATGTAAACTATAATTCATAATAATAATTTTTATTATTATATTATTATTACCATAATTATATTTAATTATTTGAAATCTACTTAAAATAAAATGAAAAATTCATATATAAATGACTCACATAGTAGAAATAGTCTACATGAAGGCCAACAATTTTCTTTTGCATTTTTATTAATAGTACTCTTTTGTATTTCCTAAAAATAATCATTAATAAAAAAAATATTAAGTAGTTTTATATAAATTTAATACTCTAAATTTAAAATATAATTTTATTATTAAATTGTATTTTACATAATGTAACTTACAATTTATTATGTAGGTTAGAATTGAAATTTATTATGTAGGTTACAATTAAAATTATGGCATGCAATGGAGCACGACCATTCTTGGTTTGCATGCCTCATCTTCCATATTCTTTACTTAATACACTTCTTTAAATTCAAACGGCTCTCCTTCAACTTGGTATGCATGTCTCATCTTCCATATTCTTTAATTAATACACTTCTTTAAATTGAAACTGATCTCATTCAGCTTACATAAAAGGAATTCAATACAAAAAGAAATAAAGTTTATTTTAAAAGAAATCTAAGAAATTGAGACATGCTGCAACTTTCATTTCATATTTCATAAACATGATCTATTGTGTAGGTTTATTGTTTCTTCACAATTTACAATTTGATATCCAGGTTAGTATAATTTTTTGGTTCATTGTTTTTTTTCCAAAATTGCAGCAAAATTTCTTAACTTTGATAGATTGAATGATATATAATAGATTGGCTGGTAAACGGGTACCTAGAGCTTCTATTTGATAACTAGGTTCAGTTTCATATATTCAGCCTTACAACTTTATTAAATTGTTCACAGTGTGAATACAAAGTGGGAGGTATGTAAAACTAAGGCACTCTTTTTTTTTTATAATCATGCTCAATGATATTTTCTTAGTCTTTTGAAAGATTTTCTCACTTCCATTTTTTGAGGGTTTGGAAAAACTATTTTGACACAAAAAAAAATTATCCGAGGAATCTCCCCACTATTTTTGTTTAAATCATACTAATATGTGGGTAAAAGGATAATGAAACATGCTACATTCGTGGTTCTTAAAACCCCCTTGATAAAACTTGGACATTTTTATGACGCTTTTGTGTAGATTAAATGGTATTTTTTGCAGATTAAATGGTAGATTCAAATCACGCCAATTAGGTTTTATAAGTTCACAGGAATACCTTTCAATAAAAATATTTCAGAATCATAATGAAATGAATTGGTCTCTAGATATTTCACAACAACTTTGTATTCTATATGAAAATACTATCTAGTGAAGTAATCATTTTTTATTTTTGTTTTTACAAATATAAAAATAATAATAAAAGTAATTATAATTTAAATAATTAATATGTATAATTAATTGATTGTTGTTGTTGTTGTGTAGTTGATCTTTGGCAGTTGTATTTTATATTTTTCCTATATATATATATATATATATATATATATATAATGTGTTTTATTGTATATGCAAAATTTGGAAGTCCTATTTTATATTTTTGCCTTATTTTTAAGGTTAGTAAGATATCCATCTTAGTGCTATTAATAAGAGACCAAGGTATATCTTAACCTTGGATATATCAAGAACCCTTATAAACTTTTTGACCCCAATATATTCATCACATAGAAGTCAAAATCCTCCAATCACAGAAATATTTTTGTTATTTGTTGGCTTTAGATTGAATGTACTTCACTGGTATTTGTAACACCTACAAATCTCCCCAAAAATACTTATTATCAATATCAAATTATATTTGTAAATATATATTTAATATTATTATGAAATTATCATTTAAATTATTAAATAATAAATTATATAAATATTTATAGAATTAATATTGATGCATGACTGAGATCATGTAATACAAATAATATATATTAGTAGATATTAAGGAAATTTTCTTTTGATTACTCTTCACTAAGGAAATTGTATTATTATTTATTTAGAAATATTTATTATTTGTTATTATTGTTAATATTGATACTCTTAATATAATATAATTAATTCAATTAATATAATTGTTATTAATATATAATACAATCAATATATTCATACATTAATATAATACAATTAATACAATTTATATTATTATTGCAACCCATATCAATAAAATTTCAAATATTTATTATTTCATATTTTTATATTTATATATATATATTTTATAATTTAATTAAATTAGATCAAATTAACATCTATTTATTGTAATTATGAAATTATTTTTTTAATTATTAAATAATACATTATATAAAAATTTATAGAATTATTATTGATGTATGAATGAGATTCATCCATATACAAAAAGGGTCATTCATATAATACACATAATGGATATTATTGGATATTGCTAAGTTTTCTTATTCTTACCTTTAATTTTTTCAATATTTACCCTTTTTATTAATATTAGTAAAGATTGATAAACATAAGCATTTAAAATTAACTTATAAAGTATTAATATTAATATAAATATTATTACTATGATAGATATTTTTGATGATTCATATTAATTACTAAAATTAATATTGATTGATATTAATATTAATAATTTAATAATATACATTGATATTAACATTAATAAAAATTATAAAAATTTCAAATTAAATAAGAAATTATTAATATTAAAAGTAAATATGTATGTCTCTTTGAATAGTAATATTAATATTAATTCATATTAGTATTAATAATAAATACAAATGTTAGGGTTAAACGTAGAAATTTATATAAATGTAAATTTCACATTTAGATATTTCATCAAAAAATAATAGGGTTGATAACTTTAGGTTTACTTAAGTTCTATGACATTAGAATTTAACTTTATGTTTTTTTTAATGTTCATTCATATTAGAATAAATGTATTTTTATATCATTTGGTCCATATAACATTATGTTATTTTATAAAGGCAGATTTATAACATAAAGCTTTTTAATATTAAAATATATATATATATATTTTAATTTAATATATATATTGAACATCAAGCATTTACATCAATATTAAACACAGATATTAATAAAAACATAAAAATAAATTTATTAAGATTAATAATATTGGCTTATAAACATTAGGTTTATATAAAGTTAAGTTTTCTTATTAGTAATTTTAATTTTTTCAATATTTAAACTTTTTATTGATATTAATAAATATTGATAAACAAAAATGTTTAAAATTAACCTATAAAGTATTAATATTAATATAAATATTATTACTATTATAAATATATTCATGATTAATATTAATTACTAAAATTAATATTGATTGATATTAATACTAATAATTTAATAATATACATTGATATTAACATTAATAGTAAATATAAAAATTTCAAATTAGCAAGAAATTATTAATATTAAAATTAATTATCAATATTTTTTTTACTCTTGATTAATATTAATATTTTTAATAAATAGATATGTTAATGTTAAACTTGGAAATTTATATAAAAATAAATTTCTCATTTATACAGTAATGTTAACATTGACGTTAAACATTGATATAAATTTTTCATTAAAGAATATGATTGATAAATTTAGGTTTACTTAGGTTCTATGATATTAGAAGTTAACTTTATGTTTTTTTAGATTCTTTGATATTAGAATTAAAAAAATTGGTATTTTTATATCATTTGGTCCATGTAGCATTATGCTATTTTATTATAGAATTAATATTGATTCATGAGTGAGATTCACGAGCCAATCATATAATACAAATAATATATGTTACTAAATATAAAATAATTTTACCCGGGTGGTTAAGCACTTAAATGGGTGGATTAGATGGTCTGGCGGCATTTTGGCAAGCCATATGCCAACCAGACCAGCAAGTGTCCTTCGGCACCTGCACAAGAGAGCGCGGCATTTATGGCATTTACAGCCCAGCGCACATTACAATCCAGCTACCGGAGTTCGAGATTTCTCCACATGCTGCGACCCGGAAATGGCGATTAATCAAATTAATGAGGGGTTAATGCTGAAGGTTGGCAGTAGAATTGGTTCATTTGTTTACAGGATGGCGATCGAGCATTACTCTAGCAGTCTTCCCAAGCATGTTTCAGTTTGTTGCTCTCCCGACGTTCGGCTCTCCTCCAAGCGCACTGTGACAGGTAAACGCACTAGGATTCATGGTTGTTTAGAGCTCAGCAACAATTTACATTTCTCAATAGTTTGGAATTGTATGCGTGCCTTGGGGAATTGGACAGAGCATCTGTCGAGGGCTTCTGTCCTGCTCCCACTCTCGCACTTGGCCAGTGCCTCTATCCTGCTCCATAATTCCTCCAGGGCTTCTGAAACGACTGAGAGAATGCCTCGTATCAGGCACAGGATGAGATGCAGAAGAGGTTCCTCTCGGCGGAAAATAAGATGCTCCCCCACGTCCTCCAACACCTCTGCTGCGGTCTCTCCTACTTCTGAAAGCACCTCCAGAGCAGCCAGAGGTCGAATTCTTCATTTTGGGCAAAGCTTTCGCCCCCCCCCCCACTCCCCCGCATGCTCCTGCCCATTCCAAAATGAGGCACTTCTCTTTCATCAGTGCGCTCAATTGCCCAAGAATCACCGCCTCTATAACTATTGTCTTTTGAGAATCCCTTCAGGAGGTGATTCGTAATTCCGGAGGGCGGGCATGGAGTGTTACGGAAATGCATGCTATAAGGCAAAGTGCTGGCGGTGTGAACGTGCAGGATATGGACATCAACCAGGAGGGTGCTAGCCAAGGTGATGAGATGAATATTGACATTAGTTTGGATCAGCAAGAGCAGCACAATGATACTCAGGACCATGGAATTGAGAGCGCACTGCATCAAATTCAAACGAGCGAGGTGAAGTGAACTCCTGCTGCTGAGAAAGTTATTCACTCTACAGAGGACCTGTACACGACCGATGGCGAACCAGATGAACTCTGGTGTAGGGTCGTTGAAGAAGCACCGGACGAGTAGCGCCTCCCTTCGTTCCTGGTTTTTTGCTATGGCTCTGTCTACTTTTATGAAAATGTTCATGTTTGTTTTAATGTTCTCGGTTCTGTCTCGTAGGCTTTATATTTTCCGAACTAGATGCATCCCCTGCGTGGGATTTTGTTGGAAAACTTTCAGCACTGGTTTCCCTCGTGGAGGGCAGTGCTCAACAATGATTTTTTGCTTTAACAGGCCTCGAACTTGGGCCTGGTCCTAGATAATTCCTGATGTATATATTTTTTGTTGATAAATAGATTACGCTTACTTAGAAAAAAAAATATAAAATAATTTTTCTTTTTATTACCCTTCACTAAAGAATTATTTATTATTATTTATTATTATGGTTAATATTGATACTCTTAATATAATATCATTAATTCAGTTAATATAATTATCATTAATATATAGTACTAGCAATATATTGATACATTAATATAATACAATCAATACAATTTATATTATCATTGCAAACTATATGAATAAAATTTCAAATGTTTATTATTTGAAATTTTTATATTTATTATTTTTTTATCATTTAATTAAATTAGATAAAATTAATATATATTTATTATAATTATGAAATTATCTTTTCAATTATTAAATAGGACATTATATAAAAATTTATAGAATTAATATTAATGTATGAGTAAGATTCATCCATATACAAAAAGGGTCATTTATATAATACACATAATAGATATTATTGGATATTACTATGTTTTCTTATTATTTCAATATTTAAGCTTTTTATTAATATTAATAAATATTAATAAACATAAATGTTTAAAATTAACCTATAAACTATTAATATTAATATAGATATTACTAGCAATTGCACCATCACCAAATGTTGCAAAGGAAACACTATAAGATTCTTAAAGAGATCCAATAGTTTCTAAGCAACATATTTGTAATGATTTTGGTCAATTTTAGTAAAGACACGAAACTAAACAACATTGGAAACACCGCAAACATTAAACTTTCATTTATTTCGATACAAACAACTTCATGCTAGTTAATTTTTTTCTTATATTCCTTCTGGCCTATTTTCAAAATGATAGGTGAAGTATATGTCAACATCTTTCTAAATGGTAAAGCCTAATTGAATCATTTGTGTCAAGGGGTGATATTTTCATTAATTGTTTTTTTATACATAGCTTGTTATGGTTAAATTTTCAGGTTGGAGATTTCATTGGGAATGGATCCATTCAAGTTGTTTTTGGAGAGATCCAAGAGGCCCAGCTCTGTGAAAATGAAAATGAAAAGGGGGATTTCTCCTATCAAATTGCAGGTCACCAAGTAGAAGGTGTTGAGTTTCTTCAAACTCATCAGTTTCTGGGGAATTGTGCTAGGAGCAAAGGGATTCTGTTCAAGGTGGAGGGAGGTGAGATCTAGTAAATTTCCCAGAAAAGGAGGGACTTACCGTGCGAAGTTGTTGGTCGAGAGGTCGAGTATCTTCAAAGACTTTAGTCTAGAGAGGTCTGGCAAAGTGCCGGATAGAGAATTTTTGTTGACGTTGACAGATTGGAGGTTGCTGCAATTCGTGAGGGGCAGTGGGAGAATCCCATACAATTTTATTGAAACTCAAATGAAGCTTTTCCAAGATCTGCAGATTGCATAGGCCGAAATGAAGAGGGCCATTGAGAGATTTGTCTTCGAGTGTGATTTCAGTAACCATACCTGTAGAATTGTCGCAAGTGATTCCATTCCAATTGCAAGGTGCATTTATAGAGCCTATCATCCAGTTGTCCAATGCATTTTGGGGATCATTCTTGAATCTTTCATTCATTTGCAGGAGGATTTGAGCTTCTTTAGGAAGAGGGTGGCACCATGGTTTAACAATAAATGATGTCAAGCTCCATGCACAAACTAGCCAGTTCAGCTTTGAAATATAACCTAGGATGCTCTTAGTCTCCATATTTTTTTCTCTCAAGTAAATAAAAACCGTGCTTTAAGCTTTGACAAGTTTGCTAGCTACTGCTAAGACGGTCAAGAAACTAACCAGCATGCTCACATATTTGACAGAAGTTGTGAAGGCGCCCGTTCAACCGTCATTCAGTTAGACATCAAGAATCGGTTGAGATGAAACAATTTTTTATCACACGGTGTAAAACTATTGAATAATCTAACATTCCATCGAACGTTGCAGACTTGTACACCCTGGCACTTAGCAAAATTGTTTTCAAATAAAACACCTTACACCATAGATATTTAATATCATTTTAAAAAATTATTTTAATATTTTCATAACATGATTATTTAAAATAAAGTGAATTGTAAAATTATTTAGTACCATTTTGAAAAGTTATTTTAATATTTTCATAACATGATTATTTAAAAATAAAGTGTTTGGAAATTTGTATGATTTAAACTTTTAAGAAAATGGAATTTAACTGCTATGGCATTAGATAATACTTTTTATATTTGAAAAACATTATTGCATTATGTTATGAGAGTGAAATAATTTTAAGTGGTCCACAATATCATCAAAGTGGAATCTTTTCAATGCATATGATAGGTTTGAATCATTTTTAATTTTAGTTTTTTTTTGGGAAAATTATAATATTTGTTAAATATAATTTCTTATTTCTCACCATTTCTTTAGATGGCACTCGTTGTAGTTCAAGTTTCCATTAATTTTATGAAAGAGGAATCTTTATAATACTATGAGATACGGATCCTTTTAACCTATATGATAGGTTTTCGTCATGAGTTACAGTTTTCAATTTAATATTCTTTTCTCACTATATTTTAATGTTTTTTTCTAATAAAAATACTAAATATGTTCATTAAATTATTGGTACTTTTAATAATATGTATTAATATTAATATTTTAATAATATGATTTAAACATGTTTTTGAAGTTTGCTTGAATAAAGTCATGTCTTAACTATATTTGAAGTCTAAACAATCTAATCATCTACACAAAGATCCAAAATGATCTAAAATAATTCATGAATAACCTTTACAAAAATTGAAAGTAACATTGAAAAAACTTTACAAAAATTGAAGTAACATTGTTGAATGATCTTGGAGATTCAATAATATTATTTGAAAAAAAAAAAATATTATCTTGAAACAAAAATTGTTGTATGCTCTCTTTGTTTTGTTTGAGAAAGTTAAACCTCAAAAGTTCATAAAGTTACATAAAGTTACTGAAATGTTCATGAAAAATTCATCTTAACCTTTACTATTTCAACATCACCATTGGAAAAATCTATTATTACATTAAAAATTACTTTTTATATATACACATAAATAATATAAATAAGAAATTTATTTACTTATATAAATAAAGAGAGTTAGCATAACCAATATGCTTACTACCTAAACATGTTACTAAATATAAGAAAGAACAAATTATTATTTTTACCTTAAATTTCAATAAATTAAATTGTATTTCCAAACCAGGTTTACATTAAATTCAAAGTTTATATTCAATAAATAATTTATTGAGTTGTTTTATTTAGAAACCAACTTTATATTGAAATTAAAATTCACATATAATAATTTATATTAATTAATATATCATTATTGATTTAATTAAAATACATATTATAACTAAATCATAATAAAAAGATAATTTATCAAATTATTCTCTTTCCAAAACAATTTTATATTAAAATAAAAATTCACATTTAATAAGCTATATTAGCATATCATCATTGATACATCTATATAATATCACCAATCACATCTAATTTAATTAAAATGAATCTTATAACTAAATCATAATAAAAATATAATACGGAAAAAACATACCAACAAAGTCAATAATCATCCCTAGGAAATTGAATCAGTACCATTAGCATATTAACAATTTTTTGACATGATTGATTTTAATTGAACCGTTCCTCCATTTTCATCAAATATTTATTGTAATTCTTGCAAAATTCTCTTTATATATGACCAATGCATTTATGTTAATGCTATAACATAGGATGAAGCTTAAACTATGGTTAAATGAACATGATATCGAAAACTACAGGATTTGAATTTCCCACCTTGTTTCGTAAGCGAAAATCTATAGAACAATAGTTGTGATAATTTATTATTTTATTGAAAGAAAATAGCAGTTCATAAACGTTGTGAGAGAAGGAAGTACATATAATTTATTTTCAGAGAAACGCAAGCGCATTTTGAATTGAAATATTATTCCGAAAATCAAGCAAACGAAATTGAAATTTCGAATCTGATTAATTGTTGGCAACTCTACAGTTGGCGTGGAATCCTCCATGGGTGCCAGTCAATACACTAATCTCTCCCATTTTTATCATTGTAGAAGAAAATTTTTTCCGTCATGCTACCAGGTTAGAGCCTGACTTTCCAAAGATGCTGCATTTGGTGTTTGGATTTGTAAGAAGACTTGCATCGGATGTAAAAAAACCACATTTAGCTATAACGTCATTGTAATACAAGTTCTCTAGGATGAATGGTGTTTGAGGATCCATGACCACGGTCATGTTGGCATTGTTGGGGCTGCCTTGGGGACACTTTTTCTTCAGTATCTGAGCATACGACGGATCAAGGGATGGGTCAGTGGTATTTGTGCCATTGAAATTGTAGAGCCTATTCACGAATGAAGTACAGTGGCCGGATACACCAATTGTGTGTGCTCCTGCATTCTCCCAAACAAAAAAAACATGATTATAATAATGGTTTTTGTCAACCATTATTGTCATATGCAAGAATTGACACATTGATGATTCGCAGGTCTCAGAGAGAAAATACCTGACAATGTAACCATCCCGTCCTAGGATAGACCTTTGGATACAAATATCTGAGTTAGATGGGTTACATTGAAGGTAGCGGGAGGTAGATTTCTGGGAATATTGGAAGATAGTGAAATATTTCCATCCTTCCTTCCTACCGTAACATCCCACCAGAGGGGATATCGAATGGGCGATGCCTGCAATCAGTTATGATATAAATTAATAGAAATAATTGAGCATTGATGTCATGGTATGCGATAATTAATTTAATGGTCGTTATATATCTGATGTTTAAGACGAATACCAGAAATGTGCTATATCTAGTCGCAAATGCGACTATATCTGCACAGGACAACTTCTGTAGCCAGATCTTCTCTAATAGCATTTTCGCGTTGTCAATCACGTTGAATCATTCGAGACTCGGGTTGTTACCCGGAGAGTCTTTCTCTGCTACGAACTACTCAGAAATGGAGTTGATGAGAACGGAGCCATCGCATGATCCCTGAAAGTGAAGGAGCTCGATATCCGTATTTCGAAAACATTATTCATTCACTGTCATAACTCATAACACAGAGGAGTACATTACAAAAGGTAATTTAGATACATAACCTCACAAAACAATCATGGAAATGCAACTGTATAAGCTTACCGGCTATTTCAGGAGAGCTACAGAATGCACTTTTAACCACCCCAAACACAATGGGTTCCACCACTAGAAAAATATAGTTGTAATAGCCCACTGCAAGGTTGCCGCCTACTGTAGCTTTAGCTATGACCAAGGGATACCCAGGGTGCCCACGCCTCCACACTGACTCTTATCATTATTATTCCCGATGATTGTGGCAACTGTAACATACACAAGCAAAAGTGTGGCCATGAACTCATCTATGCTAGCTCTATAGAATGACCAGAGATAGAATTCATTTGCATCTAAAAACGGAGCAGGAGGGGGGTCTTCATACTCCACCTTTCTGGATTGTGCTTCCTTCCCCATACATGCGACATGAAGGCGGTCAAGAAACAAACAAGTAGGCTCACATATTGGGGACATGAAGGTGGTCAAGAAACAAACTAGCAGGCTGACATATTTGACAGAAGTCGTGAAGGTGAAGGCGCCCATAAATCAATTCAACCTGTCATTCAGTTAAACATCAAGAATCGGTTGAGATGACAGTTTTTTATCAGACGGTGTAAAACTATTGAATTGTCTAACATTTCATTGGACGTTTCAAACTTGTACAGTGTGGCACTTAGCAAAGTTGTTTTCAAATAAAACACCTTACGGCGTAATTACTATTATAAATATTTTCATGATTAATATTAATTACTAAAATTAATATTGATTGATATTAATATTAACAATTTAATAATATACATTGATATTAACATTAATAATAAATATAAAAATTTCAAGTTAAATAAGAAATTATTAGTATTAAAATTAAATATGTATATCTCCTTGAATATTTATATTAATAATAAATACATATGTTAATGTTAAACGTAGAAATTTATATAAAAGTAAATTTCACATTTAGATATTTCATTAAAGAATATGATTGATAACTTTAGGTTTACTTAAGTTCTATGAAATTAGAATTTAACTTTATGTTTTTTTAGGTTCACTCATATTAGAATTAAAAAAAAAACTGTATTTTTCTATCATTTGGTCCATGTAGCATTATGTTATTTTATAAATCTAGGTTTATAGGATAATGCTTTTTAATATTAATTTTTTTTTTAAAATTAATATTTATATTGAACATCAAACATTTACATCAATATTAAACATATACATCAATAGAGACATAAAAATAGATTTATTAAGATTAATAATATTGGCTTATAAACGTTAGTTTTATAATATTGTGAGTTTTTTTTTAACTATTGTAATAATGTTCTTATGGCTCATATGATTTTATACATTACGTATCTATGAATTTTACTATATTTGTAGATGAAAAATTTCTTATGTATGTTAATTTTAATTCTATTCACCGTTAATTAAAAATTGTTTTGTTAATATCATGTGTGTTTTCTTTTATGTTAGGTGATTTCCTTGTTTTATCATGGATCCAACTATTTGGAGTTGTATTCCATTTGAAATTCTTGAAATTGTTTTCCTTTGGCTCCCTTTATCAATTCTCATAAAGTTTAGCATAATTTGTAAGCAATGGAAGAATGTTTTGCAAAACCCTTCTTTCTTATTGGGTTGCAAGCATGTCTCTACAAATGAATTTTGTTTATGGTTCCTTTCCTCAATAATGACGACAATTATTTTGATGTTGAATACCTTAATCAGAATGGGTGCGTATCTCGTTTTCATTTGCAATTCATAGATTCAAGATACAAAGTAGAATCTACCGTTGGACCAATGTTATCTTTATCCTTACCAACAAAATTATCCCATTCACGAAACTATTTTGTAATGAATCTATTTAAAAAGGCCTTAAAAAACATTGGGTGAATACGAATTGGAGACTAGGGATTATTTTCGTTATTGGAAAAATGTAAGCAGCAAGAAATATGACTGGGTTGTTCTAAAACATATCTAAATTTTATGTTTACAATACTCTTGAAAGGGTTTGGCGAAGGGTTGATCTTCCGTTTGGTGGCACTTCACTCCCTCAGAATGAGTTTTTTATAAAAGTAAATTGTTTTGGCTCTATATGGACACGGAGTATTTAGATTATCCTTGATATGGGTATACAATCTACTGGTTTGATGTAATAAAAAATGAATGGGGTTTTTCATTTGTTGCAATCACTGACATACGGTGCATTTCATTGGAAAAATAAAAGAATCAGTTGATATGTCTTATCCATGATGTCTCCACTTCTGTATGGTCAATTGAAGAAATAGATAATTTCCAATTTTGTTACCCATGTGTTGAGCGAAGAATTGACTACTTTGATGATGATTGGGGCTTCAGATGGAAATTGTTGGAAGAAATTTCTACAGATATAAAGAGATAATGTCCTAGTTATATTCCATTTCAAACAGTCCAAGGTGTGGTTCTTATGTGCAACTGCAGTGAAGTTCCTTTCCTATTATATGACATGATAATTGGCCTTTGTTTTCTAATTGATATTGATAATTCAACTAATCAACAGATATATGGGTTTTGGTCTCCAACACTGCAAGAGTGCAACGATTTGATCAAGTATAGAAATTTTTTTGCAATTGCTCTCAGTATGGATTCTATTGATGAGATTCCACCATTAGATATGGCCATGGAGTCTTACACTATTAGTCATGTTGGGAATTTCTTATATATATTTTCATTTTATATTCTCTCTATCGTTGTGAAAAATATTTCCTTTTTTTTTACTTTACATACTTTTTGGTATGTATGCTAAGACTTTAAAATTACAATTCTATGGATATTTATATGGCTCCATTCTGAGGGTGTGTCTTCTTTATGTGTATGTATCAGATTTTGGATATTAATTCCATTGCAATTTGCTTGAAAATATTTATTTTTGTGTCCCATTTAGTTATTTTAATTGCATTTGAATGTGTTTGGATGTTATCCATTTTCCTTTGTTTTTATAATTATAATTACTGTGACTTATTTTATACATGGTGTTTGCATTAGTTTTTTATCATTGATTCTTAAACAATGTTATATATTTAGGTACATTTTAGTATTTACATTTATATTTTGATGGTATATAGTTCCAAATATTTAGATATATTTCCATTTCATATAATTCTTATAATATTTTGTTCCAGTTATATGGGTTTCCCCTTATAATTATAATATGAGACTTGAAATTTTAGCCTCTTTTGTTTTTTCCATTTGAGAAAATCCATTTTTATTTTTATCCATTTGGAAAAAATCATTTTATGTTTTCATAAATTTATATGGCTGGAAAAATACCATATACGATTTTAAGATTTTTATGTGGTTGGAAAAAAAAACGTGTTCCTTTTTCATTCTTCTGTGTTTATTTATATTGGATATATTATATGTTCCATGTTTATGGTAACATAATAAATATGTTATTATTCTTTGTATACATGTCATCTAAAGGCACAAGCAAGCGTACAAGAAAAAGGAATTAGTCATGAGCATCACATGATAGGTCTAACGAAAGTTGTTTTTTACGGTATCAGAAAAATAAGGACAAAAAATACGAGAGATAGGAGAGCTAAATATCATAGAATAATGAGTGAAACAACTCTTCAAAAATATTTTATGATTCCTTGTAAGTATCATACTATGGATGATATGATGGAAAGAACATTTCCCCTTGATAGTTCATTGCCAAAATATGCTCCTCATCAGCATGATTTTGTTTTTCGATGTTCTCTTGAAAATTTTCATAATATTAGGGAAACATCTCACTATAGAGAAGAACATCATATTGATAATGTGGATGCAAATGTTCACCCTAACCCTTCTGTATCCACAATTTCATCTTTTGAGCAAGGCCAAAGGTTGCAAAATATCCATGGTGGAGGCAATGATGGCATTGTATGTGATGACTTGGATAATAGCTTGTTTGGCCATGTATTTCATAATTTGGAGCCAGGTGGTCGAAACATCATATCTTCCAATCTCCCTTCATAGAATAATGTTGTCCCACGAACAAAATTAGTGATCCTTGATAGCATTTCGTGTGGAACAACAAAGGTAACCCAATGATATTTTTACACTGCTGCAATAGTGGTTGCATTATTACATTCCTCTATGTACATTTGTTTTTTAATAAACTTATAAGGTATTTTATTATCTTTGAATAGGATACACCTCATTTTAATAGAAGTCTAGAAATTAGCTTCCCAAGTCTTCCATCTACTAATCTGAGAATTGAAGATGAAGCATGTCGTAACCTTCCACTGCATTCTCCTCGACAATCAAATCGGGAAAGTAATGTATATTTTCAATGCATTTTATTTGATTTTTCATTTTTTGATTTTTTAGTAGGTTGGACATGAATTTTATTGCATAATTTATTTTCTTCAAACAGGACACAACTCATTTCAATAGAGGCATACAAATTGACTTCATAGATGTTCCGTCTACTGATGTTATAAGTGAAGAGGATCCATCTCATAGCGTTCATCTAGATCGCCAACCAAACGTAAATGCTGAATGAATTTGATATTTTCCTCCTTTTTTCATTTATTATTAGTTGTACAATTTTAAATATTTATTGGTTGGACATTTAGTTTTATAATCAATTTTATTTTGTTTAAACAGGAGATAACTCATTTAAATAGAGGCATCAAAACTAACTCTCCAAATGTTATATCCACTTATGTTAGAAGTGAAGAGAAACCATCTCGTAACATTCATCCACATCACCAAACAAATGCAAATATTGAATGAATTTGATTTTTTTTCATTTTTTCATTTCTAATTATTTGGAAATTAAATTTAAAAAAAAACCTATGCTAAATAAACCTTATGATCCTCTCAGGTTCCAAAAATGCAGACCATAAATTTGGAAATACCATGTCATATATTTGTTCCACATGTTTCAAATTTGGGAAGGGAATCTCACGGTGCTAAAAATCAAGTACATTTTAGAAGAAATTATACTCTCCCACATCGTTATCCACATGGTCCAACCAATACAAATCATATTAATTTTGATGAAAGAATAATTGCAGTGAATAAAATATTTTGAGAAAAGATAGATAGCTTGTCAATTTTCCAAATATGCCACATCTACCAAGAACCATATCTCGAAATCCAGGTTTTGAGAGATTCTGAAGGACCTGTTTACATACAATGTAAGAATGAAATAGGTTCACACTGTTTTTCTAGATATAATAACATGGATCCTGGTGAGAAACCTCATATTTTAAGAGTTCTTACTCAAGTTGAAGAAATTTTAATAGCACATGTAAATCCTATTTTTCAAGTGACACATGCTCGAGGTGGGAAATCTAAGTATAGCGGACACACAATTAGCTTTCCCCAAGATACTTCTACAATTTCACAAAATATTCCTCGACATGTTGAATATCTTCACTTTTTAATTTTCAGGAGACATGTTGCTGAGTCTAAATATTATGAATGTTATGTCAAAATATCTCGAGTTATGGCTGCATTTATTTTCAAAATTGAACGTGATAAATATTATCGAGATGTTGTAATTGACTATGATTCAATGAATGCTTTGCCCAAAAGATCAATAGTTGTCTCATCCAGGCTTAAATTTGTTGATTGTGATATTGAAGAATCTGAGATCAATATATCTAATAATGAATGGTTACCTCTTGAGCATTTTCCCTCTCATCGTTCTTCTTTTGATGCTCACCTACCTAATTAACGGAAAGAAGTGAAAGAAATTAGAGCATTTCTTGATAATGTTGATTCTTCACATGTTCAAGAAATCAATTGGCCCAGGATTGGAACATATTCGATGAATGAATATAATACTGATGGGTTATTAGATATGGAATTCCCCACATTGTTCCCCATTGATGATGCTGATTGGTTACAACCACGCATTTGTATTGTTGAACTTCATGATTATGCATTACATCTTCTTAGATACTATGATTAGAGGTTTGGAAGCCATCCTCACTTTCGATATTACCTATTGAACATGATAATGCAGCATCGGCGCCAAGCAACTGCTTCAGTTTTTGTTAAAAAAAAATTACTTGATAACTCACCAACAACAATTGAAAACTTCCATCACCAACTTTCTGATTTACCAGATAATATGTTGGATGAGCATCGTATGCGGTTTGGTTCTTCTCTAAGAGGTACAAGGGCATACTGTACTAAATTTCAGGTTGAGTTGACTGACATGATTACTCAGTTCGGATGTCCATATTTGTTTTTTACTCTAAGTGCAGCTGACACAAGGTGGCTAGAGCTACAAAGGCTCATGCATGTACCTTCTCATTCTCGTTCTTTAAATGAGCATCTTATGAAAATTGAGAATGCTATCGAGTACCCTCATATTGTTACCACATTTATGCACCATATATTAAATATATTTTGAGAGGAAGTTATCCAAAAATATCTTAAAGAGAAAGACTTCTGGTACAGGTTTGTTTTGTTGAATTTATATTCTATTCATTGTCAATTTCTTATTATGGTTCAATTTATATTTTTTGTAAGGACTTCGTATTCATTTTCTTCAGATATGAGTGAAAACATAGAGGTTCAGCACATATCCATGGTTTTCTATGGTTACAAGGAGATCCTAACATGGAAATACTATATTGGTCAAATGATTGTGATTTACAACTTGTAAAGAGATTATTTGACAATTATGTAACTACATGGAATCCACGTGAAATACATCGTCACAATATATTGGTTCCAGGAAGTCTCAATGATGACCCTTGCCTACTGAATACTGATTATATTTTCTCTTGCAATCCTCACAATGATTATGAAGAACTGTTTAACCATGTCCAAAGACACACAAAGTGTAGTGTATATTATTTTTTGCAAAAAACGGGCACTATTCTCGCTTGCCGGTACAATGCTCTATGGGATCTTTCTGAAGAATCAAGATTGTTCATAGATGATCAAGGAAGAAAAAAATATGACCCCATAAGAAATTATGATAGGCTCAATGTACATAACATTGACCTTCTAACAATGTGGCATGCAAATTTTGATTGCCAATGAGTGCTTTCTTCGCATGTTGTCCTGAAATATATTGCTAAGTATGCATGAAAAGCAGAGAAAATGTCTGAAAGTTAACTTGATATGTTAACTAGAATTTCAAAGTCTATTGCCTCTGAGGATCATGCTTTATGTGCTTATAGAATTTTTCTTCTAGAAACGAGTGTTGACCGTGACATTGGAGCACAAGAAACATGTCATATGTTGCTTAAGCTACCTCTTGTTGTCTATAGTCTAGAGATATTTATTCCTGTTGGAAGAATTTTTTAAGGAAAATATCAAGGGATGGCATGAAATGTTCATCTAAATATATTTTTTTTCAATGTTACTAGAAGAGGCCTTTCTTCCTTAAACATATATCTTTGATATACACAACAAGATATTGGACATTTGATAACAAGCGTAAAAAAGATCCCTGGAAGCCTAGAGATATTTATGCGATTTTTCGGATTTTTCCACGGTTTTATTCTATTCCTAGTGATGGTTCAGAGTAATTTGAAACCTTTTTCTAGACATAATTTCTCTTGTACAAGCCATTTCATGAAATTTCTGTAGAGATTAGGTTTTCAACTGAAATTATTATTGAAAATTGGAGGAATTTCCCATATCGAGCATGGCATGTTGATCGAAATCCATCAATTGTTGAAAATATTGAAGATGGAGAATATGGTGATTTTGCTAACAAGGAAATGAATCTTGAAGATGATTTTCAAGAATGGAAAATTTTCTTTTGTTTGGTTCCACCAAGTAATGTGAATGTTTCTGATCTTCACACCCTTGGTCAAAGGGATTTTGATATATCCTTTGACTGGAAATGTACAACTATTTATGATGATGTGGTTGAAGAAGATATCAATTCTATAAGGAATGGAATATCAAGGGGTGATATTATTTACCTTTCAAATAGAACATTTTCCTCCCCAAATTCATTGGCAGAAAAATAACGTCTTGCTTTTGAAATTATTTTAAGGCATTTTGTTGAATATGAGATTCATGAAGCTATTATTCTGATTGGTTCATGAAGTCTTTCCTTATCTATTGTCTTTTTGAATCTCTTTATAATTTTTCATTTAATGGAAAAAATCCTTTTCTTCTTCTTGCCCCAACAGGAATAGCTGCGTTTAATATACATGCAAAAACAATACACTCTACTCTAAAAATTTCGATTAAGGATATGAAACCACTATAGGTTCAATCGCTAGCAGTATTCCAAGAAGAAATGAGGCATATTTGATATATATTGATTGATGAAATGAGTTTTTTAGGATCAAGGTTATTCATGCAAATA
Source organism: Pinus albicaulis (assembly GCA_034641835.2). Taxonomy (NCBI): domain Eukaryota; kingdom Viridiplantae; phylum Streptophyta; class Pinopsida; order Pinales; family Pinaceae; genus Pinus; species Pinus albicaulis. The sequence continues at coordinate 1,298,497,211 of CM076574.1, read as the reverse complement.
GATTCTCGATTACGAGAAGCATTTCCACAGAAAAGGAACTGTCCTTTTGGTGGTAGATCCATCATCCCTGTGGTGACCTTGGCCAGCTACCTCCTGTGAGAGAGAAGCCTTTGTATGTAGGTAATACAACACATAAATTATTGGGGAAAAAGTCAACATTGTTGTCACTCTTGAAACAATATTTCACCAACAAGGGAATAATGAGAAACAATCTTGTTTTCGTAGAGTCCTCAATAACATAAGAAATGTAGAACCTGTTCTTGATGATTGGGATTTTTTATGTCGCAGGCTGATATGAGGTTGCATCCTAGAGAAAGGGATTTATTTAATGCAGCAGTTCACATGTTTCCAACAAATAATTTGGTGTCCTTCCATAATAGCCATATGTTTAAATCATTAAATTCTCCAATTGCACGATGTATAGCTATGAACTCAATGTGTTCAGAAGTCAATGGTGCCGATGATGATCAACTCGACCATGAAGTTTTGTTGTTTCATGGCCAACCTATTATGTTGACATGTAATTTGTGGGTTGAAGCTGGTTTGGTGAATGGTGCACTTGGGTATGTGAAGGAAATATTTTATATGCCTACCTCTAAGCCACTTGAGCTTCCAATGTTCACAATTGGTGTTTTTGATAAGTATGTTGGTGTTCCGTTTGATGCAAGCAATCCAAACATTGTACCTATCACACTAGTGAGAAGAGAAAATCGAAAAAAATTCCTTTAAAGATGGCATGGGCTCTTACAATCCACAAGTCACAAGGTTTGACTTTAGAACGAGCATCAATTTATATCGGGAATAAAGAGCAGCAAGGCTTGATCTTCACAGCCATATCAAGAGTGAAATAAATAGTTGGTTTACGCATTGCACCACATTTCTCTTTTCAGCGTTATGCCAAAATGAAAGATAGTGCATATATTACAATTAGGAAGAAATAAGAGGAGCGATTAAAGTCCATATCATTATGACATGCAACTATTAATACTTTTATCTCTTTATAGAATGTTTTTTGAATTTCTTTTATTTTCCTCTTTATTTACTTTTATTATAATAATTATTTTGATATATTAGTGAGATGAATACATTCATCAAATTCATAGTAATATTTTGGAAAGTTGTTTACATTGTTTTTCATGTATTAATGAAATGAATACATTCATCACATCCAATATAGTAATATATGAGAATTTTCATACATCATTTTTTGTGTTGTTAAATTAACCTCCTTTTTTAAGTCACTACTGTTCTTTTGTTTACAATGAACCATTCAGACATGTACAACTAGTTATATGAGCCAATCATTAAAAATCAAGATTGAATTCGATATCCCTATGACATGCAACTAACACTTTTTATCAATGTGGTTTGCTAAATATGTTGTGGTTTGGTTCAATGAAAACATATTTATATTTGATATTAATATTAAACTAAAATTAATATATACATTAACATTAATTTAAATACAAATATAGAATTACTAACATTATTAAAATTTGATTTTAAACATTAAGTTTAAAAATTTATGATTTATTGTTGATTATTGTAATAAGGGTCATATCACTCATTTAATTTTATCACTCATTTCATGTGTACAATATGTATGTCTAACGAGGTTTATTTTTGTATAAATTTTATATCATTTAGTTTATGTAGCGTTAGGTTATTTTATAGCATGATGTTTTTAAGATTAAGTTTTTTAACAACAATAAAAATGGGGTGTTCTATATATATATATATTCCTAGATGTTTCTATCTCTTTTTGTATTAATCTTTATTTTGTCATTTTCCTTTCAAATGAAGATATGGATAATAATGATGGCATCTATTATAATCAAGCCGTGGCAAATATTTCTAGACTCATCAGTTTTCTTTCGTATCTTTGGAACAAGTTCAATAGAAAACATTGCTTCCATCCTGCTTCTATTGACCAAATCTCCGCGTGCTAGATGAAGTGAAAATGAATGTAAAATACTTGTTACATGTGCACATGAGGGGCGGAGAAAAACAACATGAGGATTGGTTGGAAAGTGTTAAGTATCATGATCATTATCATGTTGATTTGAATTGGTGTTTATTTTTGATCGGTGTGGTTGTGTTCTCAAAGGCTGTGATAAATGATATTTGATGGAGAGTTTTGAGTCCATTTTGTAGTGGGATTTCTTTATGTAAAGGCAACAAAAAACATATGTTAATTTCAATGTTATTTTTTTTGGTTTCATTAATGGTGATCATGTGACTTTAAAATTCCTCTATGTTTAAAATATTGGGTCGTATGCTTTATTAAGCTCTTGTGTCTTTTAAATTGTTCCCTTGGCCTTATTGATCCCTTAGGTTATTAATATTTTTCCCTTGGGTTCACTAACTCCTTTGGTTTATAATAATAAACCCTTGGGTATATTAGTTCTTTTGGTTTATAATATGAATAATCCCTTCAGTTAATTCTTAGTGTTTATTAATTTCCTGACTTTATTACTCACTTGAGTTTATTAACAATTTTTATTTCTAATACTAATTTGTTGGTTTTATAATATTAATAATCCCTTCAGTTTATTGATGTTTTTTGTTTATAATATTAATAATCGCTTTGCTTTCTTGATGTTTTATGTTTATAATATTAATATTTCCCTATATTTGTTGATCCATTGGATTTATAACATTGATCCCTTAATTTTTTTTATTCTTTTGGCTCGTAATATTATTCACTTCAGTTTATTAAATCCAAATATTGGAGTTTAAATATTAGCCCTACAGTTTAATACTAATGCATGATCTAATGTCACATTACATAAAACATTGATTCAATATCAAAATCAACAATGGGAAACCATTGTTAACTAGCGTTAGCCATTGTTGATCACTGCCATCCATGGTCAAATGTCACATTATCACAAATATTGTCTCAATATGAAAATCAACCATGGCCATCCATGGCCATTGTTGGTCCAACGTTGCATTGTGACAACAATTGTCTCAATGTTTAAATCAAGCATGGTAAACCATGTTTATTCCCCTCGGTTATAATATTAATAATCATGTGACTTTATCAATCATTTTTATTTCAAAAATTGATTCCTAAGATTAATTAATCCCTTTATTAATCATGTGAGTTTCTCATTCATTTTTATTTAAAATATTTATTCCTAGCCTTTATTAATCTTTTCTGTTTTTTATATGGATCCCTTGGCCTTGTTGATCTCTTATGTTTTTAATAGTTTTCCCTTGGGTTTCCCAATTCCTTTGGTTTATTAGTTCTTTTGGTTTATAATATTAATAATCCCTTGTGCATATTAATTAGTTGATTTTAAAATATTGATTATTATGGTTTATTAATTTCTTAGGTTTTTGAGTTTTAAATATTTATTCTTAGGGTTTGTTAATCCCTTGTGTTTTTAATATTGATCCCTTAAGTTTTTAATAATTTTCCCTTGAGTTCACCAATTCATTTGGTTTATAATATTAAACCCTTGGGTTTATTAATCTCTTGACTTTAAAATATTAAATACTTTGGTTTATTAAATTCTTAGGTTTTGGGTTTAAACTATTAATTCTGAGGATATATATATATATAATATTAAGATTCTATTGATAATGGAACATATTTTACAAAGAGGCTCGAGCCTTAGCAGTGCTCGCTTGTGCTAATGCCATAATGTCAACAAAAATAGCAAAATATTCCAAAATCGGAGCTGCCCACGAGGGGAAACCAACCCATATAGAATATGTAATGCTGCCTCAAAAGAGGAAACTAGCAACAAAAGACATAAGTTAATGTATCCAACATACTCATAAATAGAAAACAAAACTAAAGAGATGTAAGCCTGAAACTTAAGGAGACCTGGTAATCTGAGCATCAGGAGAAACTGGAGGAGATTCTTCAATGATCAGACATCTGTACTCATCATCATGTGTAGTCTAGAGGCCAATTGCATCTTGGTGAGGTGCACGAGCCTCATCGCCCTTTCCTTCATCCTACAGCTGCCTCTCCTTGTAATAGCCCGAGCTACTGCCACTGTTAGAGCCAAAAGTGAGCATGGGCGAGGCGTGTTGAGCTTTTACATCTTCCGAGGGGCCAGGGTGACTATGCAGGCCTGTTGGCGGAAAGGGTTGGCTAGGGGCAGGGGCAACATCAGGAACTTCGCGGAAGGAGATAGAAACGATGGCCACGATGAGAGGGCTGAAGGAGGAGCATTGAAACTAAAAGTGGGTTGAGGCGTTGGGTGGATGGGGCTAAGGGAGCGTAGGAGGCTCAGAGGTAGGGTGGCGAGCAGAGGAACCAAAGAGACGGCCCCGACCACTGCGGGTATTAGGATATTTTCCCCAAGAATGTTCAAGGGAGGAGGACGAGGTGCTGGGAGGGGAATATGGCGCATTTCGCAAAGCTCGGCCTCTACTGCTACCTTGCTGGCATTGCATGCGATGTCTCAAGCAAGCCAGATCAACATAGTTGGGTTGAGCGCAGCCCATAGCAGCGGAAGAGGCAGGAAATACGTGGAGAAATTGAGAGGTGGAGGGTGAGACATGGCCAAAAGAAGCTGAGAGATGCATGTGACAGTTGGGGCTCTGAAAATAATGAATACCCGGAAGAAACTTGATGCAGTTGCTAATACTGCAGCACCTTCTAATTGATGTGCGGGAGCTAGGCTCCGCAGCCGCAGGGGAGAAACCATTGCACAGAGGAGGAATGCGACTCCGCATAGAACCCGCAGAGGGGAGCTGGATCATCACAAAGAGACCAGGAGCAAAGCGAGAGAGCCGAGGAGTGCAACAAGAGAGCGGCATTTTGAAGCGAAGGTGCTTGCCTCGTCCACAGTAGCGGAGTAAATGCCCCACAAGGTGATAGAGAGGAGACTTTAATGCAGTAGGGAGTGAGTGATTTGGCATGCGGGTGGCCATGTGGCCATGCCACGTGCCGTCTCGCAACGTACCAGCTGTATTAACTGTCATAAACTATTGCACCGAGGGAATTCTTAGGATATATTAACCTCTTGGTTTTAAAATATTAATTCTTAGGGTTTATTAATTTCTTGGTTTATAATACTAATATCTATCTTTTAGGTTTATAACATTTTTCATTGGGTTTACTAATTTCTTGGGTTTTTAATATTAAATGTCTGTGTTTATTTGTTCCCTACCTTTATCATTTTAATAATTCATTTGGTTTATAATATTAATTATTTTGGTTTACAACATTAATAATCCATTTTATTAATCTCTTTAGTTTAAAATATTAATTCCTAGGGTTTACTAATTTCTTAGGTTTTTCAGTTTCAAATATTAATTCTTAGGGTTTATTAATCGCTTCTATTTTTAGTATTGATTTGTTGGCCTTATTGAGCCCTTAGGTTTTTAATATTTATCTTTGGGCTCCCGAATTCCTTTGGTTTATAATATTAAACCCTTGGGTTTACTATTTCTTTTGTTTTATAATATTAATCATCCATTGGGTTTATTAATCTATTGGGTTTAAAATATTATTTCTTGGGCTTTATTAATTTCTTAGGTTTTGAGTTTAAAATATTAATTATTAGGTTTTCTAATCTCTATTGTTTTTAATATTGATCCCTTGGCCTTATTGATCCTTTAGGTTTTTAATATTTATCCCTTGGGTTCACTCATTCCTTTGGTTCATAATATTAAACCCTTGGGTTTATTAATTCTTTTTATTCATAATGTTAATCACCTATTGGGTTTATTAATCTTTTGAGTTTAAAATATTAATTTTTAGGCTTTATTAATTTCTTAAGTTTTTTATTTTAAAATATTAATTCTCAGCGTTTATTAATCTCTTGTGTGTTTAATAGTGATCCCTTGGCCTTATTGATCCCTTATATTTTTTAATATTTATCCCTTGGGTTCACCAATTCATTTGGTTTATAATATTTTAAACCTTAGGTTTATTACTTCTTTTACTTTGTATTATTAATAATCTATTGGGTTTATTAATCTCTTGAGTTTAAAATATTAATTGTTATGGTTTATTAATATTTTAGGTTTTTTTTTGGATTTAAATATTATTGCATATGCTTTATTTTTACTTAAATTTAATATATTAATTTTAGGGTTTATTACTTTTTAGGCTTTTGAGTTTTAAATATTAGTTTTTAGGGTTTTTTAATTTCTTTAAATTAAATTATTTATTCTTAGGGTTTATTTTTTTTATTTCTTGGTTATAATCTTAACATTTATTTTTTGATTCGCCAATTACTTGGGTTTATAATATTAAACCCTTGGGTTTATTAGTTATTTTAGTTTAAAATATTAATAATCAGTGAAGATATTGATAAGAGATATACACTTATTATAAATATTAATAAAATATTATTATTATGTTATTTTTTATTTATATTATAGTTTGAGTTAAAACTATTAATATATTGAAATAATTTAATAATATTTTTTTATGTTTTACTATTGAATTATATATATATATATATATATATATATATATATATATATAATATTTATTTCCATGAAATACTAGTGAGTGATAGATATAGTCTTATCTGATCATATCAACAATATTAGTCAATGTGATTGTAAATCTATTCATATAAGTTTAAGAACACTACATTGATAAATATAATTATGCTAATAACTACCTGATATTAATATATTGCTAAAAATATAGATAGTTCTGTCTTCCTTACAAACCACATCCAAGCCTAAAAGGTTTAAAAACTTTTTGCAGATTCGGATACATCCATAGTAATTCGTTACTGACCGGACTTTTAAATATACGCAGCGACAATGGGAAAGATACTTAGTAACTTTCCTCAATTAATAAATATCCCATTCACTACATTCTTGATTTTAACACTACGTTCTTGAGGATATAATATATTATGGATCGTCATGCTCTGAAACGACATCGAAAGATTAAAAGCCTACACTGTCAAACTTATTACAGAGTGGAGAAATACGTCCATCGTAATTCGTAACCATAGAGATTTGGCTTTTCAGAATAACCAATGGCAATGGGAAATATAACTAAACAACTATTAATAAATCATATTAACTACATTAACGATGATATCAAACTCTGAAAGGGCTTTAAAAATACGCCCTCTTAATATTTTATCGTGAGCATATTTAAAGATGAATTTATATACTTTTTCCTGTAGTATTGGAAGGTTTAATTTTTATCTTTTATTAACGGTCCGTGTATTTTACAAACTTCTCTGAAATCTATAAGTAGGATATTACTGTCAAATTCAAATTCGATGGAAGCTCGATACTGAGAGGCAGAACTTGTAAATTAATTTTGAAGGTTATTAAATTTAGCAGAAATTAAAACAAGTCGGTAAGATAGCTTATTTAATGAGGATATTTACTAGTGTGAGTGAGGCTAGGTGATCTTGAAAAAGACATGGAGCTGTGAGCTGTTTGTTTGGTTTATGAGGTGTTTGTTTGGTTTATTATTGACGTGACAACATAATGGCACGCCTGTCTACTCGCGCTTTTGTCCGCCAAAATTTATCACTTAAGAAATCATGAATCTCCATCTGCTTAGGTCAAAAAAATTCCGACAATTCAGTCACATTTCTCATGTCATATACTCATTGTTAATGTAATGCCTGCCAGTCATGCGTTGATGTAAAATTTTGTACTACGCCTTTTGGTCTTTCCGTAAATTAGAATGAGGATTCCAATCTTGAAAATATGGCTACTCATCAAAGTGTGGTTTCTGATGATGAACCATACTGGCTGGTTCTAAATGCGTCGATCAAAATTATTCTGATATAACTTTTACCTAAAGATTCTCTCACATAAAACCATAAAACCATTTAATGGGAAAGAAGTCAATAAAGAAGAAAACAAACAGTCGGATATCACTTCCATTAGAGATAAAGAGTTGTCCTGGAGCAGCTCACCGGCAACATGTCCGTTATGAAGTTGAAGTTTATCTTTAAAGAAACAATATTTTCTTGAATATTATTCTCGACTTTATTACTCCCATAGGATAGTGGAATCAGATAATCATTATGCTTCGTAAGGTGTATTCTTGATTCTATTTTTGTCGATTTTGTCCGATGAATGTGCTTTCCATGTGCTGAACTTCCTTTTGGACCTGATAGTGATGATATTGGATTCCTGTGAGATCCAAATCTCTGAGAATATATATAGAGACGGCTATGAGATTAGGCAGCAGTAGAATTACTTTATATATGGTTTTTTCATACTTTTGAGTCAATAAAATATGTTTTCAGAGATTTGAACAAAAAAATACACACTTTATTATGTATCTCTACCACTTAAAATCAACTCCTTCCACTAAATCTCTAATAGTGATAATTTACTCCAGTGATGAAAGATTCTATGGAAATAGACCATGTACAGTTTGACCTAATCTTACATTTCCTTAATTGTAAGTATCCGTACCAAATCAACGAAGTAAGCGAGAACATAATTACCATACAAATCCTAATTATTTTAATTTATGTAAGTGTCCTTTTGTAGGCCATTCATTAAAATCAATGAAATGAGAAAGAGTAACCCAGAAAAACTTTGAGTTGAAAAAATAAGATTCGCTCAGAGCACTGATACCAAGGGTGGAATTGAAATTGGGATGTTAATTAAATATGGTGAATTTTTTCTCCACTTGTTAATATTTGATTGATAGGGTTTGAACTAGCATTGTAGTTAAAAGAAAGAAACTATCAGTTTGAAATAGTTTAGTTTAACAGTTGTATGCTTTGATTTTTATAATTTTTTGGAGCATCCTTTTAACTCAATTTTATATACAAGAATTTATTGAATTTATATTAATATTTTCTTGAATATTATTTCGAATTCTATAAGATAGTGGAATCAGATAATCATGATGCTTCTTAAGTTGTATCTTTGATTGTATCGATTTTGTCCCAGGAATGTGCTTTCCATGTGTTAAAATCTTCCTTTTGGCGCTGATGCTGATGATGTTGGCATCCAGTGAGATCTCAATCTCTGATAATATTGATAATTTTGTCGTTCGCTAATAATTTAATGTGACTGACGGAATATTCCGATATCATTACTCATCCACTAATAATTTAAGGTGAGTGATGGAAAATTTCTACAATGCACACAGACAAAGTAGAGTCAGGCGAATCTTAATATGCATCCGTATTTGTTTTATGTATGTACGTGGGAGGTAAGTAGAAGGACCAACGTCAATAAGGTAAGAAAGAAGAGAGTTAGGATACATATTCAAAATATTTTTATCTATATAAGTGCCTTTATTAAGTGCATCCATTGAAATGAGAAAGAGTGACCAGGGAAATTCCGAGTTGGAACAAATCCTTTGGGAAGGAGATTAAGTGGGAGCTGGTATGCTAGGGTGGAATTTTACAGCAAGTTTGGGTGTGTAATTTTGCTGAGAGTTTAAAATGCGTCCCAACAATTTTTTTAACCTCTTTCAATTTATATTTTGATTAATATGTTTAATATTTTTTATTTATATGATTGTACTATTGTTAAAGAAACTATTTTTTCACCTCTTTCCATTATATTTTGATTAATATGTTTAATATTTTTATTTATATGATTATACTATTGTTAAAGAAACTATTAAATTTGGACGAGTGTTTAAATTTGAAAATTTTGATTTTTAGGTTTTTTAAACATATTTTTAGGACCAATTTCATCTCAGAAAAATTTATTAAATTTGTTGATTTGACTGCACCTTATAATAGTTTGAAACTAAGCCTTATGAAATTTCTACAAGTAAATTTTTTTGAAAATAGAATGGTTACATGATGGAATACTTTAATTTTGTTTTTTCAATTTTTGTAATTTTTGTAATTGTTTTATTTAACTCATTAAATATATTGTTTAAAGGGAATTAAAAAAATTAAAAATAAAATAATTAAACAATTTCAAAGCATCTAAAATGTGAAATTCAGAAAAATGATATTTGAAAACCAGTTTCATCTCAGAAAAAATTATTAAATTTGTAGATTTCACTGTACCTTATAATAATTCAACTAAGCCTTATAAATTTCTACAATTAGATAATTTTGAAAATAGAATGGTTACATTTAATGGAATACTTTAATTTAGTTTTTTTAATTTTTGTAATATTTTTATTTATTGTTTTATTTAACTCATTAAATATATTGTTTAAAAGGAATTAAAAAAAAATTAAAACTAGAATAATTAAACAATTTCAAAGCATCTAAAATGTGAAACTCAGAAAAATGAAATTTGAAAATAGTAACTGTTTGTAAATAATGATACAATTAAGGGTAGTATTAGTTCAAAATATATATAATTGCTTAGTATTAGTTCAAAATATAAAAGGAGATAATAATGAAAAAAAATTCAAGAATACATCTTTTATGATTAAATCTAATCTATGCTTAAACAAGCAATAGAGATTTATATTTCTAGCAATTGGATGGTTATTACAATAGTGATGATAATAACACCTATGTGGTTTACAACTCACAACCATTGTAGTGGACCAATATATTTGTCTCATAACTCTAGCATGCCCCTTTAATGTAGAAATGGATTTTCTACAACCTCTATAGTCTTTACTAGAAGTCAATAAATATGTATTACACTTTATCATTTCTATCACAATAGATAAGTCAAATTCTTTTAAGTGTTCCTTTTCACTTACAAAATGATGTTGTGTTTCAATATTCTTTGATGTAGCATGATCCTCAATTGTTTGTGACTTTGATAGAGCTTTGATTATCACATTCCATGATTTTTGGCCATGCACTAGAGCAATATATTTCTCTCATTAAATCTAAAATTACCCTTTAATGGAGAAAATAATTTTCTACAAAAAGTAACTAGTCTCTACCTAGTTCAAACTTAATCTTTATTAAAGGCTAGTAAATATATATCTATGACATTATTATTTGTAGCACCATAGATAAGGTAATTTTCCTTTTAGTGTAGCTTTCCATTTGCCAAATCATGTTATCTTTTAATATGCTTTGATCTAGGATAGTCCTTTGATGATCCCATTTGATGATTATTGGTCCTTCTTTATTTTATCTCCTATCTTCAAGGATAGGATTCTCATGGGCCAAATTACTTCACAAGTAGCACAACATAAGGATTTGTACTTATCTTTAATAGAGGAACAAAACAAAATTGTACTAAATGGATCATCATTGGTGGATTTCAAGTCATGTGGATCTCTCATCTGAACATTCAAATCATTAGTATAATCAACACTTAAATATATACTCTCCTTCAAATATCAAAAGAATCTAGTACTTTCTTTCCAATGACTATCATGTGGCTTAGACATTAACTAAGTATGTTGAATAACTATGCAATATATGACTTGTTTGTAGTTAAATAATTCATACTTTCGACCAATTGATATACAAAGTACTATTCATTTCTTTTGTTTCTTCATAAATTTTTAACTTAACATTTTTTTTTAATGGAGTAAGCATTGGTTTACATCCACTCATATTAAACTTGCTAATTAACTCCTATGTATATTTAACTTTTATGTTCAAATATTTTAACATTATTTTTCGGTGGTTCAAGGCATAAATAGTGATGGAAATATCCAACTTCATTCATTTCAAGTTCGTGTAACAAATTTTTTTTTATCTTTTCAAGTAAGTTAGTGACATATCCAATATAAAAAATCATCAACACATAGACAAGAAATTTGTCTACTTTTCGAATCCCAACACGATCCATCTATACGAATTTTTTGAATGAATGCTTCAAAGAGCTAAGCAAATGAGGGATAAATAGGTATAGAAAAACTATTAAAATTAAAATGAGCCCACTAAAAACTTGAATTTTAATATGTTTTATTCTTTTTTATAAATTAGTTAATAAATTATTAATAATAATGATTTAATTGTTAATATTAATTAATAATAATAATTATTTTATTATTAATTAATATTAATAATTATAATTTTTATTAATAATTTGTTAATATTTAGTTAACTTGTTAAATTAATTAAATTAATTAATTAATATTATTTATTTAACAACTATTTATTTTTTTGTTTATCAATAAATAAATGTTATTAGTAATTAATATTAATAATTGGGTGAAAATGTGAAGTTGGGTTACACTTTTGTGAGAATTGGGGGTGGAATTTTTTTTTCGGCAATATTTCGGCCAAACTCGTTCTTTCGTTTAGATTGACGACGTACTCACAACAGGAAAACAGATTTTTTGTCGGAGATGGGAAAACCGGCAACAACAGTTCGACTAAACTTTTAGTTCGGCTGAACTATAGTTTATAAATATATCGCCCTCGAACTATTCGCAGTTTTGTAGGAATTTACAGGGTAAGTTCCATAGATCAAGAAGCAAAGATCACCACTCACAAATAGATCACAAATCAGTACACCAGTATAATCACGTGGTCAAAACCCTCAAAGAGGGAAACAGTCCACGTCCTGAGCCAACGCAGCCACTTCAGGGAATTATTAATATAAAAGAAAAGCTACATATGTTTCTCTCATAAACAGTTAACGGAAAAATGACCCTCCATGCCCTTTAAATAGAGATCATGGACCAATCGGGTAATAAGCCACAGATCAAGTGTCGTTAATACCGAGGTGAGAGATAACCGTCGAATCACTACAAATTGTGACCATTGGATTATAAGTTACAAATGTACATGGTAAAGAAACACACTTTACCTAACTCTACACTAGACTAAGTTATTATTAACTATTTCCTATGTGTCGAAATATCCTAATATCGCCCCTTAAGGACAACTTGGGATAGGATTGAAGGATTTACAAAGGTGACAAAAAAGGAGCCTATTTCCTATGTGTCGAAATATCCTAACATCCCCCTTAAGAACAAATTGGGATAGGATTGAAGGATGTACAAAAGTGACACAATAGGAGAGGGAAGGTGACATTAGAGCCTATCCCCCCTTAATGACAACTTTCTTGAACTCCAAGCATGGATCGAAGTTTGGTAAACTTCGCTTCTGTGAGAGCCTTTTTAAAGATATCAACTACGTGATCATTGGTTGGATAGTACTACACTTCAAGAACATGATCATGAATGAACTTTCTGACGAAGTGTATGTGGAGTTAAATGTGTTTCATACGCTGATGTTGAACTGGATATTTACATAGCTAAATGGCACTCTCATTATCACACCAAAGTATAGTTGGATGCTGCTGATGGAGACCAAATTCAGACAGGATTTGACGAAGCCACATGGCTTCCTTGCTGGCTTCAATTGCACCACGATACTATGCTTCTGCTAAAGAAAGGGAGATGGCACTTTGTTTCTTACAAGACCAAGTAATAGGTCCTGAAACAAGAGTGAATACATATCGTGCAGTGGACTTCTGATCATCAGAGTCACTAGCCCAATCAGAATTAGTGAAACTAATCAACAAGGGAGATGCTCCTGCACTGTAATGAATCCTGAACTAAACTATACCTAAAATATATCAAAGTATTCTTTTAGCTACTTTCAAGTGAATTTCATGAGGTTGGTGCATAAACAGAGCGACAAGACCAATGGCAAAGGAAAGGTTAGGACGTGTATGGGTTAGATACAAAATCTTACCAACAAGTTGATGGTATAAGGTAGCATCAAATTTAGGGGTAGTACAGTTGACTGAAAGCTTGAATCCAGACTGAAAGGGAGAAGGGGCTGGCTTACAGTATTCCATGTGAAAGTGGTGTAGAAGATCACAGGCATACTTGGACTCAGAGAGGGTAATGCCCTCCTTGGATTGCAAGACTTGAAGACGAAGGAAATAATGCAAGTGTCCTAAGTTTGTCATTTCAAACTCCTTTTTGAGGCTATACTTCACATGGTTTATATGGTTTGGATCACTACAAGTAAGGATAAGATCATAAACATAAATAACAAGGATGGTGAGGGAATTACCCACTTTCTTGGTGTAGACACTATTGTCAGAATGACACCTAGAAAAGCCATTATCTAAGATAAATCTATCCATTTTGGCACACCAAGCCCAAGGAGCTTGATTGAGACCATACAAAGACTTCTTAAGGCGACAAAAAAGGTTGGAGTCTTTTTGGATAAATCCAGGGGGTTGTTCCATGTAGATTTCTTCATGCAAATCTCCATGTAAGAAGGCAAATTAAACATCCATCTGATGGACTTCCCATTTAAAGGAGGAAGAAAGGGAAAGAACAAGGCAGATAGAATTCATTTTGGCAACATGGGAGAAGGTTTCAGTATAGTCAATGCATTCAACTTGTGAAAATCATTTAGAGACAAGACGAGCTTTATGTCTATCCACTTTTCCATCTGGTCCAAACTTTGTTTTGTAAACCCATCTGCATCTGACAATTTTTCTTCCTTTTGGAAAAGGAACAAGATCCAAAGTGTTGTTTTCCAATAAGGAACGATACTCTTCATTTATAACTTCATCCCAATCTGGATGACCAGAGGCTTCTTCAAAGGTTTCTGGATCAAGTTTATCTGGAACTTGAGCTAATAAGGAAGAGGCCCTTTCGAATTGAGAATGTGTACGTTGTCGATTGGCAGGGTCACCTGCAAGAGAACCTGCTACATCCCGATTAGAGCAGACCCATATAGGAAGTGGTGGAGTATAAGGAACAATTTCATGAGCTCGGGGAGGATTTTCATCCTTGTTGTCATCATCTGAAATAGAAGAAATGCTATTAAAAATAGAAGAGAGAAAGAGAGGTGTCACATATGCCGAATCAGGCTCGTAGCCAATGGTGGCAGACCCACTAAACTAGGCTTGCAGGTCGATATATTTTCATGAAATTGTACATATCTTCTAATGGTTATATTTTTGGATTTTGGTTGAAGAAGTCTATATGCTTTGACATCTTCAGAATATCCAACAAAAATAAATTTTTCACTCTTAGGTTCTAAGGCTTTATGTTTCGCATCTGGAATATGGGCCCAAGCATTACTTCCAAAAACAGAAAAGTGACTTACATCTGGTTTTATTGAGCTCCAAGATTCTTCTGGAGTTATATTCTTTAAAATCTTAGTAGGAGTGCGATTTACTATTTAATTTTCACATTCAATGGTTTTTTCCCAAAAATTTAGACCAAGTCCTTTAGATTGAAGCATACTATTAGCCATTTCTTTTAAGGTGCAATTCTTCCTTTCAACTACACCATTTTTTTGTGGAATATAAGGAAAAATATGTTGCAATTGAATGCCATGCTCAGTGCAGAAGTTGATAAATTCATTGTTAACATATTCTCTGCCATTGTTTGATCTTAACTTTATAATTTGATGTCCAAATTATTTCTCAACAAAGGCCTTAAAGGCCAAGAACATGTTAGAAACTTCACTGTTGAGTTTTAAGAAATATACCCAAGTGTGTTTGGAAAAATCATCAATGAAAGTTAAGAAGTACTTGCAACCAGAGAAAGAAACAACAGTAAGTGGACCACATAAATCACTGTGTAGAAGTTGTAAAGGGGCTGAAGCATGCCAAGAGGCACTTTTGTCAAAACTATCCTGATGATGTTTTCCGAGTACACATCCGGAGCAAACACCATCCTGGCAGGATACCCTAGGAAGGCTCGTCACCATATTTTCCTTACATAGAGTTTGAAGAGAGCGATAGTTTAAGTGACCAAATCGCTCATGCCAAATTTTTCTCACATCATCATTATGAGCAACAAAAACAAAGGGAAGAGATGATGACCCAAAGTTGTCAAACTTATACAACCTTGTGGAATCATAAAGTAGCTAAAATATGTTTAGGATCTTTGAGGTCCTTGATTACAACATCATGAGGTGAGAATTGTTAGCTCCCTGTAATTTCAGCAGACTGGCAAGAATAAAATTGTAGAGAGAACATTGGAACCACTTTGGGATTCTAGGATCTAGCCCTCCTGAATCCAGAGAGGGATCTCTCTAATAAGTGCAAAGATTGATTTATGTTTAAGGCTTTTGGGTATGATATTAGGCTAGTTATTAAGATCGTGGGTTTTTGTTTGTTTTTGGATGGTTGAGCATGAATTTTAGTTGAGTGGAAAGTCCTCAAATGAAAGAGTTTCAAAGGGGTGAAGGTGTAAGAAATCATAACAAGATTTGTCTGATAAGATAGATATGACATTGGTTTTTAGTCCATTGGGCTATGGAGTCATAAAAGGGTTTAATTGTGCAACAATTTCAGGAATGGTCCAAGGGGCAAGTCATCTATATCAAAAGATAATTTTTATATTAAATGATGGAATGGAACATTAAGAGTGTTGAAAGGGTGTAAAAAGACAATAATTTCAACTAGGATTTATCAATATTTCCAAACAAGAAAAGCCTTTTAAGCAACTGTTTGAAACCAACCAAAGGATAGGGCTAACCATAAACTTCTTTGGATAAGCTTGTATTAAAGCTAACTTATTAGACAAACAATCCAGTAATCCACATGACTACTTTCAGAAAGGATGAAAACAGATAAGAAAACAAAGTGCAGCTTAAGAACGAGCAAGATACTTTTAAATCTAAACCTTCTTTCAGCATACTCATAGGGAAACTTTCAGAACAACCTTTGGAGAAAGAACTAGAAGACAAGGAAAACCATAAAATTTTCTAGTCTAACTCTACTTAGCATATAATGAAAATATCATTCTAGAAATTCTTTCAAGCTTTGGCACATCAAGATAGGGACAAACCGACATTCCTTGATAATGTTTACACTTAACTTAAGAGATTCTTAAACACGTAATTTGGAGGAAAAAATTGAGATAAAGCTTGTCACTGAGAGTAGGGTACTTTTGACAGTAAATCCTATTTCTATATTTGTTGTTCTTTATCAGAGAATAAGTGGAGAAAATGACATACATGAAAGGAAAACAATAACACAGTAAGAAGTACTTCACCAATGATATAGACCAGGATCCCAAGAATTAGCTTGTATATTGATGCCAATCCAGTTACATACTTCAAGTCCAATGTTTCAGTACAACAATCATCTTTTCTTCTCAGCCTAACTTATTTGATCACAAACAGAGCTTCAAGAGCCTCTAAACACTATTTACATGTAGAAATTTTTGAGTGCAAGTATTATATCAAAATCTAGCAACCAACCCTTTACAATGTGCTCCTCAAGAAGATTTTATAGGAAAAATGAGGAGGTGAAAATATTTCTAGGGTTCAAGTATCATAAATTCTACAGTTAATGCAATTCCTAGCCTTGAAAACCATGCAAGGCATAAGACAAGAATGCATTCGATCTATATCTCTGTCTCATAACTCTTTTCTGCTTTCGAGGCTTAATGGATTAAAATATTTGACTTTAAGGCTATTTCTTATCCTTGTAATAACTTCTGTGATAGTTTTAAATTAGTTTCTTTGATTCAAAATAACTGTTTAGTTGTCTTCGTGCTAATATCTTATGTTCTGGTAACAAATAAGCCTTCTTTGATTGCTTTGACGCTGTAGGTTTCTTTCGGCAGCAAGAGAGGATTCAATTAGCCTCTGATGTGGCAGTGGAGGCTTTCTTGGATTGATAGATATTATTGTTTTAACCTAAAACATGGATAATTTGCTTTTGATCTGTGTTTTAGGTCTAATTTGGCTTAATCACTGTCTTCATATCTTCAGACTATCTTCAATTGAGTGGATTAGGCTTTAGATAGTCGATTTTAGGCCGTAATCCCTCAAAACTATGTTAACAATCTTTAAACATGATTTTTGCTTCATTTTTGTCCCTGGATACACATACTATGTATTTCATTAATGTTTGCTATGTTTTGCTAATGTGCAAGTGTTACGGAGGGTTTTATAATGTCGCCAGTGTTCATGAGGCACCAGTAAATCATGATGTGCAACCTTGCAGGATGATCCTTCTTTCGAATAATGGCTCGAGGGATCGTCATTCCTGGCCTTTAATTTTCTTTTAAAACAATGGAAAAAACATTAAAACCTACACAAACAAATGAAATTATAAAAAATCTTGCGGGGTAAGGTTTAAACTGCTTCAGAGGTTTAGGTTAGATCGTGACCATTGGATAATAGACATCAATGGCTAGGTTTTACACCATTTTTGATCATCTAACCTATTATCATTAGATGGACCCAAGTACAGCATGTTAAGACCAATTTTACCCTAAGTAAAATTGCTTTCACTATGCAAAATAACTTAATAAAACACATTTATTAAGTTGTTTATGGTCTAAATAGGAAACCCCAAAAGGAAATATTAAACAAATCTATATTTGTTTGATTTTCCTCATGGAATAATTAATTAAACAATAATTTAATTATTATTCCAAGTCATATTTAACCCAAAACAAGAAAATCAATTAGATAAATCATTATTTATCTTATTATTTTCTAGGAATAACTATTTAAATCCCATTTAAATAATATTCCTTGTTAAATATGACTAAATCATTTATAAATAATTAAATAAATCATTATTTATTTAATTATCATTTAACCACTTCCTTAAAATAATAAATAAATCATTTATTTATTTATTATTTACAAATAAAGGGATTTGACCTAAGTCAAAATCCTTTTCCCTCCAACAAAAATAATAAAATATTCCTAAAAGGTGGTTCTAGAATTTGGTTAATAATATTTTATTCATGCACCAAGATCTAGAATGACCCAATATTTTGTTATAAATAGGAGGGTTTTCCCATTCATTTGTCACCTTTTGTTTCCTATTAGATCACTCTAGATCTATGCTCTTGGTCTGACTTTGAGCCATTATCATTGTTCGATTTCCCATTATTTCACTTTGTGAGCTCCCTTTGAGTTCTATGTTTGTCTGGGTTTTCTACATCAACAAGAGAGATAAATGCTACATCTGAAGCACTGAGGACTTTCAAGAACCCATCCCATTGAGGAGAATTGGAAACACCTTTCTTGGTTTCCTCTCAGGTGCCCTTAATATAAAAATTCTTTCAAAAATATTGTTCTTGTCTTTTCTATTGGATGCATGGAGCAAAACCTTATTTTCATACTTAATGTATTTTTATGCATAGATTTGGATTTGTGCAGCATTCGTCTTGATCAACTAACTGTAGATTTGAAGATATTGGCAGCCATCTTTGATTTTAGGGCTATTTTTTATGTGTGGCTAAAGTGGTCTATTTTCGTACACTTTGACAAGAGATTCATGCTAACACTAGGATTGCTTGTTGGGATCATATGGGGAGGTAGTTCGATAAGCGATGGTGGAGATTAAGTCAAGGTCGTTGATCTGCAAAGATCAATGGTCAAGATTGATTAGGTTTATATAATGCAGAGGGGGCAATATTATAGCGAAGTGGAAGAATTTACAAAGGAAACGAGAAAAAACCTTTGGCGGAAGTAAAAAAGGGCTTTAGTGAAATTTGTCGTTTTCAAACATTTCTGGGACGTTGGACTAGATCAGCCAAAATAGATCAACAACGGATATTCATTTATGAATTCCTTTGGAGGATGGGTGGAGGGCAATGAACTAAATGGCGAGATTAAACTAGGACCGTTAGGTCTCAGAGATCAACCGCGAAGGTTTATTATAAAAAAATGTAATGGAAATGGGAAAGGTGGTTTCGACCATAAAAACCACTAGTGTCTAGCTGCTCAAAGGCAGTTTTCAAAATTTCCCAAAAAAATGTGATATGGGTCCCTTGCCGACACGTGTCCTTTAGAAACTGCCCATATCATGTATTTTTTAGGAATTAACTGTCAGACTCAGAATTACATGATATGGGGTCTTGGCCATTAGATCAAAGGTGGGGACATCCCACGGTGGAGAGGAGAGCGTGAAAATATGAGTTGCACAGGTGGAAGAAGGGGGGCAGGGTCAAGGCAATTTTAATCTAGGCCATTGGATCAAGGAATGGACAGTCAATATTTATTGATGGGGAGGTAGGTCCTAAAGGAGTTGTGCCTACCGGGTCGAATATGAACCATAGGATCTAAAATATTAATGGCTCAGATTTAATCTTGGGGTTTTGAAAGCAATATGAGACGGGGGGTTTGGCGGAGATTGGGTAAATTTAGACCGTTGATCGGTAGAGATCAACAGTGGGTATTCACTGAAGAAATTTACACAGTGGGGTTTATGTTATAACAAAGAAAGTTAGGGTTAGATCTGGACCGTTAGATCTGTGAAACAGATGGCCCAGATGTGATCGCATGGTCACCAATCGGCGGAGGAGAGAAGAAAGGCGCAAATAAAATTCGCGATGTGATTACGCGCGGACCATTAGATGTTTAGGGAGATCGATGGTTAGGAATGAATCTATGGGTTTTAAATTTGAAGGGCTATGGCGGAGGGCGATTAATCTGGGCTGTCGGTTCTTGTGGATTTGACAGTCCAGATTGAATCACAAGTTTTGTAATCAGAGGAGGAAAGAGGAACAACACAAATGATTTTTTCGATGTGATTGAATCAGAGCCATCAATATTAGAACCAGATCGATGGTCAAGAATTAACTGTGAGGGTCAAAGGCGGAAGGGTGGGCTTTGGAACAGAGCATTCGGGATCGTCGGATCTGGGGATGGTAGAGCAGATCGACGGTCGGGATCCAATCGCAGGGTCGCAATGGCGAGGAGAAAGAACAAGGGGAAAATTAAGACTTGCGATGTGATTATGGATGGATTGTTGATCGGTTTAGATCAACGGCTGAAATTCTCCACAACAAGGAACTGTCAGGTTTATAAAAAACAAAGGAAAGTCGGGTTTTTATAAGAGAAAGACTTAATCGCGATCGGAGTTTTTAAATGGAAAAGGTAACAAGACAAAAAAAGAACGCATGATTGTGATTGTGCGATTAGGCCTCAGCGTCGGTCACGACTCTAGGTTTTATGCGGGATAAATGAGCTAAGGGCTAGGGCCAAAGGGGCTTAAGGCCTTAGTGCAAAAAGACACATTTTTTATGATTTTTGAGGGTTTTCAAAGGATATTGAGAGTTATGATAAGGTTTAAAAAGGAGTTTTAAACCTTATAAAAGGGATTTTGTGAAGGGAAGGAAGGAAAATGAAGGAAAATAGAGGAATTTCATGGGAAAAAGGGAAAAAACGGAGGTTAATAATGAGTGAAAGGAGGGGTAAAATGAAAGGGAAAAATGGGTCTTTAACAGTCTTTTTCTTCACGGAAAATAGCATATTTTTCAAGTTTAAAAAGGGAAACAATAGTGAATATTAACTGAAGGATAAGTTATCTTCATAAGACTTCAAGAAATAATAATTTGGCAATAAAATTTTTTCTTGAAGGCTTAACAAAATGATTTAGCCACCATTTGATATAAAAATTTTTTATAGGTGGCTAACAGTGGCAGCACATGGGGATGGCACCTTCTTGAAGGTGGAAAGAACTTTCAAATTTGTCTTCTCTAGAAGCTGATCAATGCCTCATCCATTGGGCTGCAACTTTCTTCACTTTTTTTATCTTCTTTTGTTCTGACAATGTTAGCAGCCATGAAAAACAATGGAACTCTATCAAAACAAGCTTTCTACCTACCCAATCCTACTGATCTAACATTTTTTCTTCTTTGAGAGTGCATTTGGATTGGAAAACTCTTTTACAAACATTTTATTCTTTTGAAAGAATAAAACTAATCTAAGTCTACCTCTTATTTCTCCATGAACTCAGATTAGGCAGTTGAGTTCATAAGCTTCTCTACCTAACTACTATCTATTAGGATTAGACTGTCTAACAGATTTTTATTCTCTAAATTCTAAAACAAGAAATTAAAAAGAAGACAAGTTAGGATTGAACAATCTAACTTGTTACTGATCTCTGGAATAAAAACAAGCCGCACATAAATTATTATTTGTAGAAAATTAAATCAAAATGGTGAAGGCTTAAGATCTGAAAGTTTCAAGAATATCCTTCTCTTTTCTTCAGCACTATTTTTAGGCTTGTTTGAGTTGTTTTTATTTGTTATCTGGTTCAAGTTTTGGGCTTATTAGAACCAATTTACTTCTGTCTTTGACTCAAAATTTAAACAGATTAGAGTCATTCCTTCTTTTGGAATCTACAGGTTCAGATTTTGAGCTTGCTTGAACCTTTATTTTTCTATCCTAATCTATCTAACTGATAAGCCAACATTAAGCTGTTTGGCAAATCTAATTCACTAACCTATCAACAGTAAATTTAAAACTAATTATTCATGATTAGGCTGTATGACTAACTAGGAGTGTGTTTCTTAGGAGTGGCATTTGAGCTTGCACACTTTCAGATTCTATATCTCTTTTTTGGTATGGGGCTGTACCTTTCCTGTTTTTACAATCTACCCTCTTTTCTCTTTCTATTGTTTTTTTATTTTAAGATTCTAAATTTGAATGCAATGATGAGTATGATATTTAAAATGAGAAAAAAAAATAAAAAGTCTTGCAAACTGATATGGTCAGGAGAAATAATGTTTGAGCATCCTACCATTGACATGACCCCCAAACAGTTCAGCTCCATTCAATTCTTGCAAGAAATAGGCATTGTTACCAGCAGTAGAATGAATGAGATAAGGGCCAAGCCATAAGTTATAAAATTTCTAATGATTTCCCTTATCTTCTCTCCTTGAATCCCAATTTAACACTTTGTCCCCAATGTTAAAATTATTGACTTTAGTCCTTCTATCAAAAATATTCTTGATGCTCTCTTGCTTTTGTAATGCTCTATTGTAGACGTCCTCTCTGGTTTTCTAAAGATGTATAGTCTTATTAATCCTTCTGATCATGTCATTGTCTTCAGACTGTACTTCTCGGATTAGCTTCATGACTGGTACACCTAGGCTAGTTGAAAAAATTTCATCTATTCCATACACAATCTAGTAGGGTGACATTCCAATAGATTCCTTAAGTGTTAATCTGTCAGCCCATAGTGCTTGTACTAGCTTTGTGTGCCATTGTCCTCCAACAACTTGTTGATTATGTTTACCAAAATCTTGTTTGAGGATTCTGCCAGCCCATTACCTTGAGGGTAATAAGCAGTGAAATGGCCCAATGTAATCTGATATTTGTGACAGAATTCAACCATATTCTTAGATCCAAATGCAGCATCATTATGAGTAATTATCTTCCTAGGATAGCCAAATCTAGAGAGGATATGAGTCTCAATGAATTTTATGATGACAGAGTCATTGGCTTGCCTAGAAGGGATGGATTCTATCCATTTGGTAAATTATTTTGTTACAGTGAGAATCCATCTATGTTGGGAAGATGACGGTGGATGGATTTCTCCTATGAAGTCTAGACCCTACTGTTGAAAAGGAGCTTCAACAGTTATAGGATGCAAAGGTAAGGGAAGCAATTTTCTTTTGCCTTCAAACAGTTGACATTTATGAAAAACAATGATCATTTTATGTACATCTTGAAAGAAGGTGGGCCAAAAGTAACTAGCTCTAAGGATTTTGTTTGCAGTTGTCTTCCAATAGAGATGCCCTCCACGTTCTCCTTCATGGAACTCGTGCTTAACCTTCTCAGGAAAAAATTTAAGCAATAATCCACTTGCATTCTTCCAATATAGACATTTATCTACAATGCAATAATTTACAGCTTTTAACTTTAAAAATATTGCCTTTGTTATTGAAAAACCAGGAGGTGTATTCAAATTAAGCAAAACATATAGAATATCAACATACCAAGAGGAATTCATAAAATGGTCTTCAACAATGGGAGTTGACAGTTCCTCTTGTTCATCTAATGCATTTATCATGTTTATATCAAGAGCTTCAAAATTAGATTCAGCCATTAATCTAGCTAGACCTTGGCCTTTAATGAGTTTAGTGGGCTTGATTTCTAAATCATATTCAAGTATCACAGCTATCCACTTTCCTCTCTTACCATCTGGGTCTTGTGTTAGAATGTCTTTTACAACTAAGTTAGGCACAAATGCAACTATGTGGGAATGTAGAATGTAAAATATGAAGTCTTTTAAGGCTTTGACTAAGGCAAAGGCTTGATTTTTCATAATATTGTACTTCAGAGGTGCATCTCTCAATGCCTTACTAAATAATGCAATTGGCTGCACTTATCCCTTTGAATTTTTCTGCAATAGGACAGTAGCCACTGTATGTTCTGATGCAAAGGAAAAAATGAAAAACTCTTTTGTGAAATCAGGACTTATAAGAACTAGTGTTTTGGTTAATGCTTGTTTGACCAGTTCAAAGGATTTCTTTGCTTCTAAGGTCCACTTAACCTCTTCTTCCTTTTTGAGCATGTTTTTTATGTTCCTAAAGAGTTCAGCTAAGTTGGGTATGAACCTTCTCAAGAAATTAATCTTTCCAATGAAAGATTGAAGTTACTTGATGTTTCTTGGATGGTTGATTTTCAAAATACCATAAATCCTCTTTGGGTCTATCTTTATCCCCTCTTCTGAAATGATGTGTCCAAGGAGTTTACCTTCTTAGAGACCAAACATGGTTTTCTTGGGATTTAAGGATAACCCATACTTTCTGCACTTCTGGAAGACTTTTTTGAAGTGTTCTAGGTGCTCTTCATCTATTTTGGAATGATATCATCAAGATAAATAATGATGAAGTAGCTCAATTCTTCCGAGAATGCAATATCCATGGCTCTCTGGAATGTAGCACCAACGTTCATTAAACCAAAGGGAATTTCCACATACATGAAAGTGCCCCAAGGTGTAGTAAGAGCTGTTTTTAATTGATCATCAGGATGTACTAAAATTTGATTGTACTGTGAGAAGCCATCAAGCAAAGAAATTCTTTTAGACCCAACTACCTTTTGTAAAATGTGATCCATCTTCGGTAAAGGGTATTTTTCCTTCAATGAGGCTTTGTTTAAGTTCATAAAGTCAATACAAAGCCTTATCTCTCCCATTTTCTTCCTAACTGACACTAAATTAGACACCCACTTTGAATATCTAATATGGACAATAATACTAGCTTCATACATTTTCTTGATTTCCTTCTCAACCAAAGGTAACTGAACAGGGTTTATTCTGCACAGTTTTTGTTTAAATGGCTTTTGGTTTTCCTTGAGAGGTATCTTGTGCTGAATTATTTCTGTGTCATAGGATTTCAGATCCTCATAACTCCATGCGAAAATATCAGAAAATTCTTTAAACATCTCTATTTATTTGAGTTTGATATGAGCTGGTAAAGTTTTAGACAGTTTGATCATCTTTGGTTCTAGTTCGCTACCTATATTACACTCTTTTACCTCAGTTTCAATAGGCTCTAGCTTTGGTTTCTTTGCCACATCGTTGAAATCAAACAACTCTTCTAAAGGGACCAGACCCTTTGGAAAACTTTGATTGTTAGATTGCAGAGTTTCTCAGATCAGATAAATAGATAAATAGATAAAATTTTATCAGATCAACTGGGCTATGGGGTCAAAAAGGTCGAGATTGTCTCAAATGGTGGACAAGGTATTACTGCAGGGCCGATTTGGTCGAGGTAAATGTATTCTTTGGGTGAAAGTGAAATGAGATGGACACTAAGTTTGTTAGAGACAAAGAGGTTTTAAGCATAAATATTTTTATAACAAACATTCATGTGGTAGGGCTAACCATTAATCACTATAAATGAAACTCAAACTGATAGATGCATAAAATAAACAATCAGGCGATGCATAGAAGTATAAGACCCTCTAAATTTCGAAAGATCACCTTCAGAATTTTGGGAAAACAAATAAGACATACAAACAACTTAATATATGAAGAGGGAACTCCTAAACATCATATCTTGAGCTATCAGGAACTTTGAAATAAGACTGCAAAGCATGGAAAAAAGGCAAGATTGAATCAAGACCTCTTTGACTTAACTAAGGCAACCAATAATTAAGAGAGATATTTTAGAAATGGATTTTTGATTAGCTACAAGAATTCAGGGTGTACCGTGAATCATACTAGATAGCATACATAATAACCATTAATGAAACAGATAAGAAGTTCTTAGGGTACCAAAGAGCAATTAGGAATTCTTTGACATAACCAAAAAAGATGAAAACATAGAAGTTGCAATGAATCAGGAAATTTGAGGTGCCTCCATGGGCATATCTCAAACTTATTCTTTACTGAACTATAGTAAGAAAGAAGCATTAATACATGTATTATAAACTAAGAAAAAATAACAGATAGGGGATGCAATACCATTCACCAAGCCATGGAATCCTACATACAATCCTCCTCCACCATCAAAGTCAAGCAAGAGATCATCCACTTCATGAGACAAAGTATTTCTTCAAAGCTTGTAATGCAATGTATTGCTCTATAACATCAATTTCAGCCCCTGGTTACAATGAAACCTCTTGGATTCTATAGGCCAAAGAGGAGGAAACCCACCTAGAGCAACTAGAAGGCCATTGGCCTAATACAAATATCTAATTTTGTCCTTGAGGATTTTCAAAGCCCAAGGCACAAAATATCTTCAAAAATATCTATTTAAGCTAAGAATAGAAATAAAATTGACTTTAATCACTAACATGTAGTTAAAAATATCTAAACGCACATTTGGATAAGCAGATTCAAAAAACTTCTTTTTAGTCAAAATGCTATATGAGCATAGTAGTAGAAAGAAGCCTATTTTGATGACAACTTTTGAGGGACTTCCCAATGTCAAAACTAGACATGTGATAGCTCTTTGGAAAGCATTGGATGCCTAGTTTCTGGAACTATTTTATTTTTTCCAAACTGATCCCTAGAAGTCTGTCAAAAGGTGGACTGAGTGAAAACACCAAGGAGGGTATCATCTGCTGATATGTGAGGCAGAAAGGTGAATTTTGATTGATTTTTGCCTCTTTGGGGGACCAAACCACCTTATTTGGATCTAAAATTTTGTGAGTAGATTGCCCCAAATTTAATACATCCAAAAAAATGACTTTCATGAGCTGAGGATGTTCCTAGCACACATGGCAGCACCTAGAAAAATGTGCAATTAGGGCCAAAAAACACAAAAAAAGATCATGTCAAAATTTGTTCAATTTTGGTGAGCAAGCCCCTTATGGGTTCGTAGAAGCATGCAAGGAATTTGAAGCCAATATTTGAAGCCTAGATATGTCTTTTTCCATTTTTTCCACTGGACTCCTCCTTTGGGCAGTTTTGAGCCTTTCTCGAGTAAGTTTGAGTTTTCTTCGGGAAAATTGATTCAATTTATTGTAGTTCCCTGTCATATTTCTTTGAAAACCCAAGTCTTTATTTTCTTTCTCTAATTTTTCCTCCAAATTCTTGTTGGCTCTTTCAAGCCATGACTGTTTATCATTTTCTATCTCTTGGGCAAGAAATTATGTGAGAGGATAATATCGAATAAGCGCCACTTCTTCTTCCTTCTGTTTCTCCAAATCTTTCCTAAGACCCATAGTCCTCGGCCTTTTTCTTACTGGTTGGTCTTCTTCTTCAATATTTTCAAATTCGCCCATATACTCTTCAAGCTTGATTTGTGCTTTGTATGCTTCCCTTTGGTATTTGAATGCTCGGGCTTCATAAATTTCCATTTGCCCACTCATTTGTTTATTATGCATTTGTAGAAAATCTATGAGGTCCTTTGACCTTTCTATATTAGTTTCCAAGTCATGTATTTGGGCTTATCTGTTTTGCAAAAGTGACTCAAGAATTCTTCCTTCATCATCTCTAGCATCACTATCTATTTGTATGATCTCAAACTCTCCTTCTTTTTCATGACTACTCTCCTGTTGTTCAACTTTTTCTTTGCCCTTGCTTTGGATACACTTCTTTGGTCTTTTTCTTGTTTTAAATTCTACAATACTCTTCTTAGGAAGTTTTCCTCTACTCCTTAGTGCCCTGCTGACAATACTAGTCACTACTAGAGTGATGATCTTCTTTGCAGATCTGGTGTTTTTAACCTTTGGTGCTTTTGGAGAATGAATCATGGCCCCTTGTCTAGGAGAGGCAACAAGCACATGTTCTTGGCTGTGTTTAGGAGAAGAGAGAGGAGGTTTTATCTCTAGTACTTGTTCAAATTGATCATTTACATCGTTGCCTTCATCATCATCTGCTTTGCAGCCCTGTTCACTGTTTTCCTCACTTCTTGAGTTTTTTTAGGGTTGCCAACTTTATCATCTCTTTTTGTCGTTTGACTGCCTTTACTGCCTGTCTTTGGACTGCCTTGTTTACCCTCCTTACTTTCTTGAATTTGTTGAGAACTGCTTTCTTTGGGACTATCTTCTTTAGAGTCTTTTCGTGGGCTGCCACCATGGTCACTTTGCATGTTGTCATCTCCCTCACTGTTTGTTTGAGGACTATTTTTATTTTCATCATCACTACCTTGCTTAGAATATTCACTTTTCCCTTGAGGATTTTCCTCTTGATCACTGTGCTGCTGATGGTCACTTGTTTTTCATCACTGCTTTGAACCTCTACCCTTTGCTCTTTATCACCACTAGATTTCCGTTCTTCATCATCACTATTCCCTTGCTCATTTTCATTGCTCTGTTTAGGGTTTCTTTTCTCTTCATCCTCATTAATTTTTTGAGTGCCACTGACTTCCTTATCACCACTAACCTCATGCTTGCTTTCATAAGACTACTCTTTTTTGCTATCAACCATGGGTGATGTTTTCCTTTTAGGAGTATTTTGACTTGATGGACGAGAGACATAGTGAGTGGAGGGTGAGGAGGATATGTGAGATGGGCCATGAGATGAAGAGGAAGTAGCAAAATATGGATGGGAAATGAAAGTCTCCCAAGACACTCCTTTCTTTTCAAGCTGGTGAAGGATGATGATTTTGATGAGAGAATGATGGAAAAGACTAGATTTTTGCTGAGCAGGAACTCTATTTTGGACAAGGGAGGACATCTTGTATATGTTTTTGTAGATGAAGAAAGGGAGATTCAGCAACTCAGTTCTTGTGAAATGCATGAGAATTCTAATGTGATAGGAATAAATTCGAGAATATCTCCCTTCACATGTGGAATACTTCATGATAAATCTCATGAGGGGGGCATAGCTACTCAATAAGTGAGAAAAATTAAATATATCTTGGCAAGCATCCTAATGGTCTGGTTTTAGGAAGGGTTTATAGTGATTTAGATCTAGGTATGCTTTCTTGAACCACTTTTCTCCTATATATGGGATCTTAGTTGCTTTGGAGACAACCCTAGGAGTGATTTTAAAGTCCAGACCTGCTAGGTGGACATGTTTTCCTTGCAGCCTCAGGGAGAACAACTATGTTAGGGGAGGGTAATTGGTGACCTCTTGGACTTTTTGGCAAAAATCAAGGTTTCCTACCTCATGGAAGTTGAAAATAACTGAAGGGGAGTCATTTATTTCCTGATTTGTAACATGCTCAAATCTTTTGTGAAATCCACCCTTGCTGACTTTCTTTGGAGGCATAGCTTTTTTTAGGCTTTCTTTCACTCTTTAATCAAAACAGGTCTTTCAAATGAACTAAAAATAAAACTCCTCCTTCAACACTGTATCTCTTTCTTAACTAGCAACCAGGTTCTTTTTAATGAAAATAATTTTCCTTCCTAAGAACTGTGCCTTTTCTGCTTTGAAAACACTAAGTTCTCCCTTTTCAAAAACTATGCCTAGCTTCTTAAGCAAAACAGGCCTTTCAACTGATAATGTTCCCTTTCTCAACAACTGGGTTTTTTCTTGTTGCTCAACAACAGGCCTTTTGCAACCAGACAATAGCCCTTTCTCCTCAATCATTGTTTGTTTCCTCCTTTAAACATGGTGGTTTTTAGCATAAACAGTGTTTTTTTCCTTCATTTGGACTGTGTCTTTTTCTTAACCAAATTGACTCTTAACACCTCCCAAACTCAAAAACTTAGCAAAGAAAACAGTAAAATACCTCTTAAAAATGTATTGTGCACTTTTGGAGATAATTTCACTGGGAAAAAATCTGATATGAGGTGATTTTGAGGTCCTTTGAGTGGTGCTACGCTCCTGTGCACAGGCACGTAGCATCTGCACGTTGTCGTGTGTTGTCGAGTCGGGCACTGGGCGCCCTCTGATCACCGTGCAGGTGAAGACCACAAGCACGTCGTGCAAACTTACAAGCGCGTCGCATCGCATTCAGAAACCTTTGTAAAGACACTACAGGCATGTCACACTAACTTACAGGCGCATCACGTCATGAAATTTCTACCACTGCTTGCCCAGGGTTTGAGAGAAATGCTCTTCTTTTGTCCCTTTGTAGAATAGAAAATGGACTTCTTATTTGAGAGCTTTTAGAGCTCCCTTTTAAAAATATTTTTGAACATTTTTCCCTCCTTGTTCATTTCTCATTTTTTTCCTTTGGCTTTGTATTGAAATAAAATAACTTTGTCCCTTTCAAACAACTTGTCTTATACTCCATGTTTCAACCCCTTTAAAACTCTGTCTATTTTGAAAGATCGAACATTGTGCCATGAATATACTTCTCACTGTGTATTAATGACACCTTTTCTCAACCACAGAATTAATACCTGGTGATTTTCCCCCTGCTCATTATGAAAGAGGCCATAAAAATGTGTTTTGACCATGTTGCTTTGAATAGACCACTAGGAGCAAACTGTGTTCTTTTCCACTAGACATTCTTGAATATCTTCAAATAAACTGACCCTCTGCTCATTTTGAATGAGTTCATCTTACATTATAAAAAATAATCCTCAAAATGTATAGTATCTTCCTTTATTTGAACAAGGAATAATTTAGTAAACTGTGGTTTTTTATTATCATTTCTTAAAAGCTTCCAAACAAACTGTGTCTGTTTACTAGTTGATTTCTCCTTTTTGCATGGTGTCTTCACAACAAGACCTCTTTAGCTCAATATTTGCCTTGATGATTTTTCTTAAAGATAGAGTTAACACTTGATGATTTGACCCTCCGCTTGTTATGAAGGAGGCCTTATGCAACTGTGGTAAGTGAGCCCTCTGCTTATTTGTGAAGGAGACCTTGTAAAAGTTGTGTTTTTTCCATCTCTGTCTATCATTTGAAGACTATTTTTGAACAAGTTTTTTGTGGGCCTTCTACTTATCATGAAAGAGGCAATGTTTTGAAAAACTTCATGGGCACATTTTGACCTTTGTTAACCAAATGAACAATGTCCAAGAACAAACTGTTTGTGGCTCTTTAGACAAACTATGTCTAACATTCAAAAGAGATCCTATGCTTGTCATTTAAGAGAGGTTTCCTTAGGACTCTGAGGGATAGATTTTCTTTTCTGGAAGGAGTTCTCTGATCTGACAGTGTTAACCTTTGATAAATGCCACCTTTTCCAAATATGGGCCCTCTAAGACTGTGTGTTTACCCTCTGCTTATCCTTTGAAGGAGGCTTCCTACACACAATCTTTGTGACCCTTCAGACCTACCATGAGGCCCCCTACCTTTTTTACTAATGGAGGTCCTTAAAACTTTAAAACTTCATTCATATCAAAACTGTGACCCTTGTCTTCTTGTTTTGAAAAATACAAAAAAAGAAGGCAACAATGAATCTTTGGTACCTATCCTTGATGAAATCATTTGAATCATAATGCCTTTTTCTTCATGAGTAATTTTCAGTAAAGTACATCACTTTTTGTATAAAATTACTGTGAATCTTCAGGAGTAAATAAAGTTCTTTGTAAATGGTGAGCGCTTACTACTATGCATCCTTGAAATAACTCTTTCTTCCCTTGACTGTGTTTTCATATGGTGTGATGAAATTGTCTGTGACAGTCTTTCAAAGTTTCAGTTCATGATGAGGTATAAAAAGCAATTGTCCTTCTTATACTTTCACTATGATGACTAATTTGCTTTAAAGCTCTTTTTTCCAGAAAACTATAATTGTTTATTGTACAAGGCTGATTTATAGGGCAGGCCACAATCTGCACTTTTCTCTGACTTCCATAGTAAACTGACACATCATGAAACTTTCTCCTAAGGCG
This sequence comes from Pinus albicaulis, assembly GCA_034641835.2. Lineage (NCBI taxonomy): Eukaryota > Viridiplantae > Streptophyta > Pinopsida > Pinales > Pinaceae > Pinus > Pinus albicaulis. Next base: position 1,298,465,523 of record CM076574.1, on the reverse strand, counting down.
CTCTTTTTTATTATACTTTGTTTATTATCATCAATTAGTACATCCTTGCAGAGATTTAAAAACATATTCTTTTAAAGTTTGGAGGGCTTCTTTTATATTTCATGGGAATCATGCCTTATCTAATCATATTTCTTCAAATAGGGAAAACTCCTTCTCTTTTCCTAATTTGAGCATTCCTGAGCTTTGCTAGGAAAAAAACAAAGTGACCTCTTTGATGGTGCATGACCTAGGGATAGAAAAGGGTTTTTGTTTGGAAAATGTCAATACATGATGGCTGACTGATATTGAAGACAGGGTTTTTGGCTCAAAACAGTCTTGCCAAGGAATTTTCCCTACAATACCACCACCTAGACCTACATACTCTATCATGGATTTTGAATGGCTTCTTGGGAATGAGTAGGTTATCACATGAAAAAGTGATCGGTGAGATAGGGGTAGACATTTTGTTAAATGTTGGACCGATAAGTTGCAATAAAAAAAATGATTTTGATGGTAGAGAGAAAAACTTATAACAAATATAGAGAGAGAGGCTTTGCTGAATTGTGATAGGTGGAGAAACTGGAGACTGTTCTCATTATAGGCTGAAAGGGAAGGGTAGGAAGACACAAAGTTGTTTGAGGTGTTTTCTAGATGACGAATTGACAGATTGAGATTAGCTTCTAGAAAACTCAACCAAGGAGTCTAGTCATCAAAACATGGTAAAAATATTGATGACTAATAGTGGTTCCATTTGGGGAGGGCAACTCCTTTTCAGGAGGTGTCCAGAATTGCAGATCTCTGGCTTGTGAAGACCAGTACCTTATCCATTGGTGCAAATTTCTCTCTTTCTTGATGCTATTTCTGAAAATTTACAACATGATTAGCATCAACCTCATCTCTACCTACCCAACTATATCTCCTAACATTTTTCCTTCTTTAGGTGCATTTGGACTAGCAACCTTTTGACATGATATGTTTAAAAAAAGGAAAACTATCTAATTCTACACTTATATCTTCCAGGAGTTCAGATTAAACTAATGAACTCCTTTGATTCTCTACCTGTGCTAGATCGACTATTAATATTAAGCTGTTTGATAGGATTTCATTCACTAAACTAAAACATGAAATTGAAAAATGACGAAATCAGGACTAGATGGTCTAATTTGTCATGTGTTTGTGGCATAAAAGACAAGATGCACAAAAATATTATTTTCGCACAAAATGAGATTTAGAAAAATCAGGGCTAGGATACATAGTTTGTTTTTCATCCCTGTTTTCCTCTTTAGTTCTATTTTGAGCGTGTGGAACTAGTATCTTTTCCTAATCTACTTTCACAGATAAGTCAAACTTACACAATTTGACTATCACTTCTTTCACTAACTTATCAGTAATCAATTTAAAACATGTCCAGTTATGATTAGGCTAGATAACTGAAAAAGATATCCTTTGAGCACTAGTAGTGGCATTTATACTTACACACTTTCAACATGACTATTTTTTGAACATGGGGCTTTTCTGCTATTTCTAAAACTACCCTCTTTTCTACTTTTCTATTGTTTTTTTATTTTCTGTTTTTTTATTTATTTCTTCAAACGGTGATATGTACAATGAGTGAAAATATTAAAACTGAAGCTCTTGAAAAAAGTAATTCTTTAGTGTCCTTCCATTTACAGGACCTCCAAACGTTTTAGTCCCATCATGTTCTTGCAGGAAAAAACCATTGTTTCCGCTAACTGAACTGATAATGAAAGGTCCTTTCCATAAGTTTTCAAACTTACCATGCTTTCCTTTATCTTCTCTTCTACAATCCCATTTTAATACTTTATCCCCAACCTGAAAATAATTTTCCTTGGTCCTTCTATCAAAATTCTTTTTCATCTTATCTTGCGCTAACTAAGTCCTTTGGTAAACTTCTTCTCTTGTTTGTTGTAAATGGATAGTCTGATTTATCCTCCTTTGCATGTCATTTTCTTCTATTTGAAATTTTTGTAATAGCTTCATCACTGGAACCCCTAAAGATGTCGGAAAATTGGAATCCATGCCATACACTAGTTGATAGGGAGACATACCAACTGATTTTTTGGTGGTTAGTCTATCAGCCCATAGTGCGTGTACTAGTTTTCCATGTCATGCATTTTTATTTTGTTTAAGAAGCTTCTTAATGATGTTGACTAGGATTTTGTTAGAGGAATCAACTAAACCATTACCTTGGGGGTAATAAGCTGTGGAATTTCCTAATGTAATATGATATTTGTAATAGAAGTCAACCATTCTTTTGGAGGAAAAGGCAGCAACGTTATCAGTGATGATTTTCCTAGGACAACTGAATCTAGATAAAATGTTGGTTTCTAGGAACTTGATGATAACTGAATCGGTGACATTCCAGGAGGGTATGGATTTTATCCATTTGATAAAGTAATCAGTGGCTGTGAGGATCCATTTGTGTTGAGCAGACGAAGAAGGGTGTATTTCCCCAGTAAAATCTAACCCCCATTGCTGGAAAGGACCTTCAACTAAGATGGGATGTAAGGGCAAAGGTAAAAGATTTTTCTTTCCATAAAAATTTTGGCATTTATGGCATGTCATAACAAGTTTGTGAGTGTCAGGAAACAAGGTAGGCCAATAATAACTAGCTCTAAGGATTTTTTTGGCCGTGTTTTTCCAGTAGAGATGCCCTCTGCATTCTCCTTTGTGCATTCCGTGCATAATTTTTTCTGCATCATCTTCAAGCAAACATTTAAGCAACATACCAGTGGATTTTTCCAATACAGAATTCCATTTAGAATACAAAAATTTAAATATTTTTGTTTGAGGAATATTGATTTTGTCCTTGATAAGGTTGGAAGATCATTAAGCTAAAATAACATGTAAATAATATTAGCATACCAAGGTGAATTTAAACACATTTCTTCAACATGAGGGGCTGCGAATTCTTCTTGTTCTTCTAAGGTGTCAAAAAAATTTATATCTAATCCATGGAGGTTTGTTTTAGCCATTAGTCTCGTGAGTCCTTGTCCCTTAACAAGTTTGGTGGGTCCAATTTTTAAGTCATATTATAAGATGATAGCGATCCATTTTTCCCTTTTACCATTGGGATCTTGATTAAATATATCTTTGACGATGGTATGGGGAACAAAAGCAATGATATGAGAATGCACGATATAAACTTGGAAATATTTCAGTGCTTTTACCAATGCGAATGCCTTTTTTTCCATGATATTATATTTTAAGGGAGCATCTCTTAGGGTTTTTCTAAAAAAAGCTATGGGTTGTTCTTGCCCTGCCACATTCTTTTGTAACAATACTACAGCTATCCTGTGCTCATATGCAAATGAGAAAATGTAAAAATCTTTGGTTAAATGAGGACTTATTAGAACTGGTGTTTCGGTGAGTGCTTTTGTAACCAATTTAAAATATTTTTTTGGCTTCTATAGTCAATTTAACTCCAAATTCCGTTTTTAACATGTTTGTGATATCTCTCAAAAGTTCGGCAAGATTTGGGATGAATCTTCTTAAGAAATTAATTTTTCCGATAAAGGATTGAAATTCCTTAATGTTTCTGGGATAACTGATTTGCAGTATGCCTTCGATCCTTCTGAGATATATTTTTATTCCATCTTCAAAAATGATGTGACCTAGGAGCTTTCCTTATTCGAGACCGAAAAGTGTTTTCTTGGGGTTCAGAGATAAACCATATTTTCTACATTTTTCAAAAGATTTTCTCAGATGGACCAGATGCTCTTCATCTAATTTGGAATATACTATGATGTCGTCAAGATATATGACTATGAAATAACCTATGTCTTCTGAGAAAGCTATGTCCATGGCTGTTTGGAATGTGGCACCATCATTCATTAATCCAAAAGGCATTTTAACATACATGAAAGTGCCCCAAGGCGTGGTGAAAGCAGTTTTGTGTTGATCACTAGGAAAAACCAGCACTTGGTTGTATTCAGAAAAACCATCAAGTAATGAGATTATTTTAACACCCACCACTTTTTGAAGTATGTGGTCCATTTTGGGCAAAGGGTAGTTGTGCTTTAAAGAGGCTCGATTCAGATTTCGGAAATCAATACAAAGTATAATCGCACCAGTCTTTTTCCTGACTGATACCATATTTGAAACCCACTCAGAGTACCCAAGGGAAACTATTATCCCGACATCATACATCTTTTTTATTTCCTTTTAAACTAAAGGTAGTAAGACTGGATTTATTCTTCTTAAATTTTTCTTGAAAGGTTTCTGGTTTTCTTTGACGGGGATCTTGTGTTGAATGATGGTTGTGTTGTATGATTTCAAATCTTGGTATCCCCATGCGAACACATCTTTTTACTCTTTAAACAACACAATGTATTTATGTTTCATGTGAGGAGGGAGAGGTTTGGAAATTTTGATAATTTTTGGTTCTTTTGTGGTTCCTATGTTATATTTTTCTATATCAACCTCGGTAGATTCCATTTTTTGTTTTTTGGCTACGTCATTAAAATCAAACAATTCCTCTAAAGGTGCAAGCCCTCTGGGTATGGTATCATTTTCACAGTGTAATAATTCAAGCTCTCTTTGGTCTAGGTCCTCACATGTTTCGGCTTCATATGGACGATTAATCAAGTTTATATCTATTAGAGAAGGTAAACCTAGCTCCTGGTTTTCATTTTTGTCAAGACTTCTTTCTTTATGTTCTAAGTTCATTTTAGTTGTTTCAAACTCATTTCTAGATTGAAAAAAATCATCAATTTGTTCATCATCTTTGAATATTTCCCAATGGTCAATGTTGTCTGGCATTGTAGGAGGATGTTTGATCTGGATAGTATATTGATCGTTTAAACATGGTATTTGGAAATTACTTGCGGCAAAGGCGACCTCATTGGCTAGGCTATTTTGAGTCCTCGGTATATAAGTGAGTTCATATTTTTCGAAGGTTTTAAGGATGTCTAATGCTGCATTCCTATATTCTCTCAGTCTTGAGCTTTTTGACGAGTATTCACCTTTGATTTGTCTAATTACAATTTCTGAATCTCCCTGAGCTGATATTTTCTTAGTGCCTAAGTCTTTTAGTAGGTGCAGACCAAGGAGAATGGCCTCATATTCCACAATGTTATTGGTACATTGGAATTCTAATCTGAAAGAAAGACCTAAATTAGTGTTGTGTATCCAGATACTAGCCCCCGAACCAGTTTTTCCACAGGAACGGTCAAAGATTATACTCCAAAGAGTTTCCTTTTCATGCGTGTTATTAAGCTGTTTTTCAGGTTTCTTAGAGCTTTGATCATCAGTTTCTTTATCTGGGGATGAGTAATGTTGTTCTAATGGTTTTAAATCTTCTTCATTTCCTTTTATCTGCTCATTTATACCACTTTCATTGTGTAAGATAAAATAATCTAAATTGGAATGAATGGAATAAACTGGAGTATTGTTTGGCCTATCTAGGTTGCTTACCATATATTTCATGTGAGTTTCTCAATACAAACTCCTAGTTTGGTTAAAGACCAGGATGCTAGAAAATGACATTTCCATTTGGAGGCTACCTCATATTTTGGCGGCCCATGATCTTGATAATAGAATTCCATATTTAGGAGGAATGTCAGCCACCACTACGTCCATGACTAGGCTTTTAGCCGGTATTTGTGTTAGAGTGAAACAAAGGTTCTTTATTAGGCCTAAGAATTTGACCCTACTTGAATCAAATGAGTACAAGTCTTTGTAAGTTTTAGTCACCTCTAGGCCCAAAATTTCCATGACTACTTTAGGCATAAGGTTATGGGAAGCACCGAAATCTAACATGGCATTATGTAATATCTTGTCCTGGATATTCAAACTTACGTAGAATGGGGAAAGAGTTCCTTCTTGGTATTCTCTTTCTATTTTGTGACCAAACAAAAGCTTGGGTTTGTCGCCTGTCAGATTTAAAGTATCTGCATCATTTTCTATGTTTAATAATTTAAAAATCTAAGATCTGTAGCTATCTATAGTTACTAGCTTAGTGAGGGGTATGGTCACCTTGATCTTGGCAATTTCTCCTTTGAAACTAAAAGGTTCTTGGGTTTTGCGCATATTCATCTAAGTTCGATCAGCCATAAATTTTTCTATATTCTTAATTTGCTAATTTTGATTTGGGTTTTTGTTAAAAATATTTGTTTCTGGGCTCTTAGTAGAGGTACTAGGACATTTAGGATCAAGGTTTTCCTGGCTAGTTTTGTCTTTGCTTTGATCAATTTTCGTAGCCATGATTTTTTTACTATCTATTGTTCTTTTAAGAATGGTATTGGGGCCTTTTGTAATAGCAGTGTCTAAGCTACCTTTCTTAGAGTTGTCTTGGTTTTTCTTACTCCTAAGATCATATTGGCTATGAACTTCCATTATGGCGTTTTGTAATCCTATTTCGGGATCTTCGGGGTCCTCATAATTTGTTTCATTTTGATTTAAGGAGAATAAAACTTGTTCTTATTCTATGAGGAAAACCTCACCTTCACTATCAGAACCTATCAAGTTTAAGTGATTTTCATCAAGTGGTTCCATATCTCTTTCTACCTCATCAACATAGTTTTCATGGAAAGGTGGCCTGATCTGTTGGTCATTTTCCCTTGGTTTGTTTTGAGGCGGGTCTCTTCTAAAGTTTTGGTTCTGGTTTATGTTTTGAGGATTTGGTTGGTTGTCCCTAGGTGGTGCTTTTTCATTTAGATTTATTCTTTCCCACATTTTCTCCATGGATCTAACCAGGTTTTCTATTCTGGGATGTAAGGAACAAACTAAAGGGGTGGCCTCATCTCGGTATGTGATTTTATTTTATGATCTCATCCTAGCTCTCTTCTCAGCTAGGTTGGCTTCAACACTAATAGCTACTTTTTGCATTTCTTATAAAGTTGTAGGGTCTCTTTCTCTTAGTTGGTACGTCATATCTAGATCAAAACCTTTAGGAAATTTTGCTAATGCTGAGCCAAGTGGAGGTTTCAAGTGAGGCGGGAGGGCGTTATAAACACTATTGAACCTAGTGCAATATCCTTGAAAACTTTCCTCCATATTCCTTTTAAGATTGTTATATTCAGAAAGGAGTTGGATGGGGTTTTTCCTTATTTCCCACCTGTTTATGAAAATTTGGTAAAGTGCGGGGAGATCATGTATACTGTTAGGAGCTAAGCTTTTAAACAATTTCTTAGGTTTTCAACCTAGGCTTTCGGCAAACATTCTCATATTTATGGTTTCATCTTCTAATTCCATATAGTCAAAAGCATCATTGATTCTATCTACATGATGTTGAGCAGTAGTAGCCTCAGCTCCGGTGAAGTGTGGGATTTGGGATTGGTAATCATTTTGCAAAGGTACCAAATGTAGTGGTAATACTAAGGGTGCATACCAAGTTTTCATGATGGGAGTTGTTGGGCCGTTAATATGCCATTATTATTATCACTTTTGAACACTTATTCCACCCATTTCTACTATTCTTTATCATGTCATTTATTATAATTTATTATATAAATCCATTTTATGATGATTTATGCTTCTATGAATGAATATTATTTATTCTCCTTTATTTCTAATAAATTGATGATTATGCATGATTTTATCAATGATAGTTTTAATAAATCAATTGTAACATTATTCACCATTTTTAGCCTCCAAGATAATTTCCAGATTGAAGATTTGATCATTAAAAGTGCCAACTCAGAAATTCGTTGGAATAAGAAGTGACGGTTTTGCGGTTGAGATTTCGAGCAAATGAAGCAGAATCTGGAAAATCCGGAACATGGGTTTTGTCCAGAACGGACCCAATTAACTTTAATAAAGAACGGTTTGCCCAAATTCGGCTTTTACTGAGAGAAACGCAGGGTTCTTTGAGCACGATTTTCTGAGATTTGTTGTTGCGGTCGTCCTCCAAATCTCAGCTGCAAAGCCAAATTCGTCTTGCTCTTGTTGAAAGCTGGATGGAAATATATCTTCTTGTTTATCAATTGGTTGGAAAAAATCCAATTTTGTAATAGAAATCATGTTATAGTTATCTCTATTGTAACTGCTCTTTGATCTCTCTCTATTTAAATGAAAACAGAGATCAGAGATGGGATGATTTGAGGATGATTTTTGGGGATTCGAATGATGGAATTGAGGATGAATTAGAGATTCAGAATTGAGGATGGCAGAGGGAATGGATAATGGATGAGAGATTGAGATACTTCTTGTTGTAATCCACTGTAACTCTGCTTTGATATTTTAATATAAAACTAGTTGCCATTCCATCTTTGATCCTGAAGTAACCCAGCAGCATCTGCTGGCGGCTAAGGGCCCAGCCTCTGGTGGAGTACGCTGCTGCTGTATTATATCTTTATGCTTCATGTGTGGTTTGATTTCTTTCTTTTACTCTGTTCAGTAATCTGACGCACTTTCCTGTTTTACATATCAGCGCTATTAGATATACTTGATTGAATACTATCGTTATCTGCAACAGGAATGCTATGTTATCATTTTAACTTTGTATCGCATTGCTGTTCCTTTTGATAATTGATATAACATTGTTGTTCCTTACAGATTGACATTCGATTACAGATTAACCGCGCTATATGTTCCTAAATCGGTACAATTGTATGATGTATTCTTAAATTGTGACTGTTGTTTATTCGGGATTGTTGTTCCGTTACACTTGCTGTTACTTTATAGTTATGATTCATGCATATTGTATCGAAGCTCGGATTACTGTCCCTTTTCATGATAAGTGTGTTGCGTGCTTGATTTGGATTGTTGTACATTCATATTTAATCTGCTGTTCCATTTTCTGTTATTCGCATTATCTTTGCTTTGGTGTGAGAGACGATCTGTGGCTGTAGTGAACCTTGGCATTTACTGCCTAGCTCCCAGACCCGTGGTCCATGCTCTAATTTCCTTTCCATCAGTTTCCAAAGGGATGGGCTATTGTTGTCAAACCCTTGACTGATACATTGCTTATTTTTCCGAATGAATGATTTAGGCTTCAAGGTATTTTGTTGTTGATTTCCATTAATTAGAGTTTTCTATTCAGATTCCTTTAATTATAGTTTTCTTTTAAAGAGTTTTCCTAGTTTACTTTCAATGGCAGCTTTAGTTCAATTTCGATTTCCTTTTAATTGCTTTAAAGCAGGACTGTTGACTGTAGAGAACATTGGTTATTGCTTCCTCGTTCCCAGATTGATTGTCTTGTTCCGGTTTGGTTTCAATTGCATCAATATCCAGAGGAATGAGTTATTGCTACTGTATCCTCGATTGATGGTTGTTTGAGTGAATGATTTAGTTTAGAACATTTCAGTTTCTTGTTGTTCCAATTAGATTTTGTTTCCAACTTTCATTTACTTTTGCATTTTAAGCACTATACTGCAAAACATTACTCTTGAGTAAATAGCCGCCTCAGACTCAGTACACTCTTGAAATAAAAAGTCGTCCCTGGGTTGATAATTAATGTGAAGGTAATTAGGAGTTAAAAAGACCCTTTTTTTGTGTGCATTTCGGGAGCAACCCTTCCTTCCTCTTGTGGGACTATTCCTAGTTCATCTTAACCACATTTTACTGATTCCCTTCATGGCATGAAGTACACTATTTTTACGAGGACAAGAATTATGGATTCTATTGAAGCGAGTTAATATCATTCACGTTATGATCTTTAATAGGACAACTCCTTGATGATAGATTATTTTCAAAAGGGACACAATTATTTATATACTACTTTACTGCATTGTTTTCTGTTGAACATGATATTGATTGATCATCTTAATACCATGCTGGTTCCACCCTTCTCGATTATAATCTTCTCTGTATGTAATAAATGAGATTATGGGTATATTTTTCTATTGACATGTTCAACTTCTTCCACCATCCCTGCTCTTAAGGAGTACTGAGCCTCCCTCTTTTTATCATAAAATTGTGTAATAACAACAAAATTTTGTTCACATATGGAGGATAGGGGGTCTCATTACGAGCCAGCCTACCATGTTCATAAGGTTGTAAGAAAGTGACATTCCCATTATGGCCACCACACTAGTGTTATGATCCATTGGATAGTCAAATTATCCTTAGAACAGGAGGTATCATCACGAGCCGGCCTGATCACTTTTGCTACATCCCAGTGAATGGCAGTGTGGTTATCTGGTTACCACGCCAGCACACTGATATCTTCTGTAGAACAGCACTGTAACTCTCCATTTATAAATTGAGGATCCTGGCTCATATGGGTTAAAAAGCAACCCTGCCAAGGCTATGGACGCCTGCTGGCAGCAGCGGCTCTGCTTATGGTATTGAAGTTATATCTTATCGTCGATTATTATTATAATACCCTTTTCTTATTTTTTTCTTTTTATCAGAGAAGTTATTTCCTTAACTTTTTCCCTGTTTTGAACCTTTATGCATGAGAAATTGTTTTATGATCAATCGCATCATTTTTAGCTAGCATACTATCAGTAAAGCATCTTTTTGGCATATTGTTGTTCTTTTTCTCTTTTTCATCACCTATCATCAATTCAAAGCGTCCTATCTCTTATTCATAACTATCTTTACACACTCTGCTCTCATTATAACCATAACTCCCGCTATCCTATCCTTGATATGTGTACTCTGCTTCATTCACTGCTATATTGTTCATTCCCTTGCCTTGCCATCAGCACAACACCTCTCATATGCTTTATGGTCATGGAATTCCTTTTCCAATTGGAGGGGGGAATGTATGCATTATGGGATTGCATGCGATATGATTACTGCACTCTACCATCACTTTTTGATTTGCCAAAATATTAGTATTGCATGTATACATAAGTTTTTCTGATTGAAATTTTTGCATGCATCTTATCTATTGCTTACACTATGGATTCAAGAACATTGTATGCCAAATAGTGCTTTGTTTGCAGGAAAACAACAAGTATGGGCAGAATTATATTCATAGCATGACCACACTATTGCACTTAACAGAAGAGGCTCGCGCACGTGAACAATTCTTCAGACATGATGTGCTTACCTGGATTCCACCTTTTGTATCACTTTCAGCACCAACTCTGCCTACATCAGCTTCAACAAATGCCAATCCATATATGTCATTCCACATTTTTATTTTTGGAGGTAAAACTTGAGGTAAAATAGCATAATTTTCTGATTTATTACGAATTTAGGAGAATTTACTGAAATCCATTTTGAGAATTATTTATCATCCTTCATTCCACATCTTTACCACTTCCCCTTTTTCAGTGGCATATCATCTTTCAGTTTGGGGGAGTGTTGCTTTCATTCATTTCTTTTTTATGACTATGCCATTCATATTCTTTATCATCCATTGCTATTCTTATTCATTCTCAACACCTCCTTTATTCCATGTTGTTTTACACCAAGCATAGAATTCAACAGCTGGTAGCAACCACCTCTATTTGTTTTCTAGCATCGCATGAGGGCATGCTAATTTTTCAGAGAGGGGGAGGAATTGCTACGCATGATGGATGTTTTTTATATTTTCTTTCTCATTTAAGGCATACAATTTCAGTGTAGAAATTGATTTCCATAATATTTTTAAAACTATGAACTCAATTCTTGTGATTTTTGGAAAACACAGACGTATCATTAATACAAACCCAGACAATTTCAAGATAAATTGGTTCATAAAATTTCGGAAATCATGCACTCTCAGCTACAATCATTTTGTTTATATCTCATGATCCATGCATCAAAACAGTCTGATTTTTGGATCATAGAGACATTCATATATTATAAATTTACTTGCCAAATTTCAACAAAAGCTGGTTTGTAGTTTTTGAGAAAATGGTTAATGAAGTTTGCTGTTACTTATATCATATTTTGTTGCAACTTCATATATACATATAGTTGAATGTCAATATAAAAATTGTTATGCCTTCATCAAGACTACTAAAAGTGAATATTCATTAATTAAAGAAGAATTCATTTGTTCTATCCATTTCATGAGCTGAGATGAACATATTTTTTTATTGCTTGGTTAACACATGGGTTTTTGTCTTTGGGTTGCATGAGGACATGCAATATATTCAGTTTTCGTTGCATGAGGACATGCAACATATTGAGTGTGGGGGTATGTTGGGCCGTTAATATGCCATTATTATTATCACTTTTGAACACTTATTCCACCCATTTCTACTATTCTTCATCATGTCATTTATTATAATTTATTATGTAAATCCATTTTATGATGATTTATGCTTCTATGAATGAATATTATTTATTCTCCTTTATTTCTAATAAATTGATGATTATGCATGATTTTATCAATGATAGTTTTAATAAATCAGTTGTAACATTATTCACCATTTTTAGTCTCCAAGATAATTTCCAGATTGAAGATTTGATCATTAAAAGTGCCAACTCAGAAATTCACTGGAATAAGAAGTGACAGTTTTGCGGTTGAGATTTCGAGCAAATGAAGCAGAATATGGAAAATCTGGAACATGGGTTTTGTCTAGAAGGGACCCAATTAACTTTATGAAAGACCGGTTTGCCCAAATTCGGCTTTTACTGAGAGAAACGTAGGGTTCTTTGAGCACGCTTTTCTGAGATTTGTTGTTGCGGCCGTCCTCCAAATCTCAGCTGCAAAGCCAAATTCGTCTTGCTCTTGTTGAAAGCTGGATGGAAATATATCTTCTTATTTATCAATTGGTTGGAAAAATCCAATTTTGTAATAGAAATCATGTTGTAGTTATCTCTATTGTAACTGCTCTCTGATCTCTCTCTATTTAAATAAAAACAGAGATCAGAGATGGGGAGGATTGGAGGATGATTTTTGGGGATTCGAATGATGGAATTGAGGATGAATTAGAGATTCAGAATTGAGGATGGCAGAGAGAATGGATAATGGATGAGAGATTGAGAGACTGCTTGTTGTAATCCACTGTAACTCTGCTTTGATATTTTAATATAAATCTAGTTGCCATTCCATCTTTGATCCTGAAGTAACCCAGCAGCATCTGCTGGCGGCTAAGGGCCCAGCCTCTGGTGGAGTACGCTGCTGCTGTATTATATCTTTATGCTTCATGTGTGGTTTTATTTCTTTCTTTTACTCTGTTCAGTAATCTGGCGCACTTTCCTGTTTTACATATCAGCGCTATTAGATATACTTGATTGGATACTATCGTTATCTGCAACAGGAATGCTATGTTATCATTTTAACTTTGTATCGCATTGTTGTTCCTTTTGATAATTGATATAACATTGATGTTCCTTACAGATTGACATTCGATTACAGATTAACCGCGCTATATGTTCCTAAATCGGTACAACTGTACGATGTATTCTTAAATTGTGACTGTTGTTTATTCGGGATTGTTGTTCTGTTACACTTGCTGTTACTTTATAGTTATGATTCATGCATATTGTATCGAAGCTCGGATTACTGTCCCTTTTAATGATAAGTGTGTTGCGTGCTTGATTTGGATTTTTGTACATTCATATTTAATCTCCTGTTCCATTTCCTGTTATTCGCATTATCTTTTCTTTGGTGTGAGAGACGATCTGTGGCTGTAGTGAACCTTGGCATTTACTGCCTAGCTCCCAGACCCGTGGTCCATGCTCTAATTTCCTTTCCATCAGTTTCCAAAGGGATGGGCTATTGTTGTCGAACCTTTGACTGATACATTGCTTATTTTTCCGAATGAATGATTTAGGCTTCAAGGTATTTTGTTGTTGATTTCCATTAATTACAGTTTGATGTTCAGATTCCTTTAATTACAGTTTTCTTTTAAAGAGTTTTCCTAGTTTATTTTCAATGGCAGCTTTAGTTCAATTTCGATTTCCTTTTAACTGCTTTAAAGCAGGACTGTCGACTGTAGAGAACATTGGTTATTGCTTCCTCGTTCCCAGATTGATTGTCTTGTTCCGGTTTGGTTTCAATTGGTTCAATATCCAGAGGAATGAGTTATTGCTATTGTATCCTCGATTGATGTTTGTTTGAGTGAATGATTTAGTTTAGAACATTTCAGTTTCTTGCTGTTCCAATTAGATTTTGTTTCCAACTTTCATTTACTTTTTCATTTTAAGCACTATATTGCAAAACATTACTCTTGAGTAAATAGCCGCCTCAGACTAAGTACACTCTTGAAATAAAAAGTCGTCCCTGGGTTGATAATTAATGTGAAGGTAATTAGGAGTTAAAAAGACCCTTTTTATCGTTCCACAGGAGTTGATGGTAGATTTACAGTCTGAGGACTTTTAGGATGAGATGAGGTGATTTGCACAGTGGTGGTCTGAATGGGTGTGGTGGAGGTACTTGGACTTGTGGACTAATTCTGAGTAGATTTGGGGTGATAAGAGCCGAAATGGTGGAGAAGCTGAAAATCAGGAGGTGTAGTGGGTGAGGCTTCTCTACTAGGACTCTGTTGCAAATCTAAGGGCTCAAGATTTTCAAGGTTGATTTTACTTTGCAACTTGCTTCTAAAAGGGGATTTTGCTAAACTCAAGTCAAACTGGGAGTTTTGCAAGGACGTAATATGTTCAGGTACAGAGCTTGCTTCTTGGATGGTCTTATCAGTAGCTAAGTTACCAGTTTAATAAGTTTACTACAAAATGTTTTTTGGGTCATCAACTATGATAGGGGGATTTGGGTCCAGCTGAGATCTGGTATTGATTCTTTGTGAAGCCAGATTTCAAATTTAAAACTTAGAGAGGGTGATATTTTCGATTGTTTTTGGATGATTTTCCTCTCCAGGGGTTTTGCAGATGTGAGTAAAGGTAAAAACTAAATGAAGGCTAGTGGAGTCTCCAGGTGGATGTTCTTGAGGTTTATGGTCCACTACCAATACTGATAAAGATGTTTTTTGTTAGGAAAATTCTTTTCTAGAAAGCATTTATGTGAAAATTTGTAAGAGTGACTTAAAACTCAGTTTAATAGTTTGCTAGATTGTTGAGAAAGTTATAGTTCTATTCTTAGTCTATTCTATTGATTTCCTAGGTTTAGATGAAGATTTCTGAATCCCTAAGTTGCACTTATTTTGTCACTAATTTCAGAGGCGGCATCATGAACTTTGTGTTATTTGGAAAGGTAAGTCATCAGGATAGTATGATTTATGAAATTTTTGGTTCTTTATGCAGTATTAGGCCTACTGGAGGCTAGTGGAGTCACTAGGTGGATGTTTTGTTGTTTTAGAGATATGTATCTATGGTCCACCACCAATAACTAATAAAAAGACAACCTAGGGATGTTTTTGGGGTTTTCTGAGTTTTTTATATGCAACTTGGTTTGTAAGAGTGTCCTAAACCTGATTCATCACTTAGCTAAGGTGGTGAAACAAAAAAAGTTTACTCTAAATGAATTTATAGGTTGTTTGTCTGATTCTAATTTTGAAGGAATAATGAGTCTACAAGAGTTTTCTAGACTGTTATACACTCAGTAGGTCCCACCGTGATCGTCATTATGTTATAGTAGCGATGAGGTGGCTGATTCACTGGATATTCTTGAAGACAAGGGATTTCTGGAGTCCTAAGGTGTACTTAGTTTGTCACTAACTCAGAAAGGTCCCACCATGATTTCCATTATGTTAGAGTGAGCGGTGGGATAAATCGATAAGATAGTATTCTTAAGGGATGCTGAATGTTTTAGGGAAGTCTAAGTTTGTTATTACTCAGAGTCCCACCGTGATTGCCATTATGTTAGAGAGCGGTGGGATGGATCAATAGGATAGCATGTTCAGTTCGACAGGGGTTTTCCGTGAGTCTTGAAAGATATTCAGATTAATATGAACTCAAAAAGGTCCCACCATGATCACCATTATGTTAGTGAGAGGTGGGATAAATCGACAAGATAGTCTTCTGAAGGGATGCTGAAATTTTTAGGGAAGTCTAAGTTTGTTTATTACTGAGATGTCCCACCGTGATCACCATTATGTTAGTGTCCCGTGGTTTGTTAGATTGTAAAGCCAAATGACAGGGTAACATCAAACCAACTTTGGAGCCCTAGGACCTAGCCAAACTAGACTTAGATAGGGCTCTCACTATTATGCAAAGGATGTAAACTTGTTTGATTTTTATGTATTTGATTTTAGGCTAGTTGTTAAGTGTTTTCTTAGTTTGTTATGGGTTTTTGTGTTGGAAATATGATGCAGAAGTGTTGTCCTTGATGGCAACCCACTGAGTGAAGATGAAGACATGTGACTGTTGACATGTGTTGTCCTTGATGGCAATCCACCTGATGAAGTTATTCTTGACTTGATGGACTTGGTGAATGATGTAAATCTGATGTGATATGATGCTAAGAGTTGTCCTTGAAAGGCAACCCACTTGATGAAGATGATGACAATCCACTTGATGAAGTTGTGCTTGCTAGAATATGTTCTTGATGAGCTAAATATGATGTATCTACAGTGTGTACAGAAGGCAGTGAAGAAAAGAAGTCAGCATGTGCTCAATCTTGATGAAAAGAGTATGTCTCTAGGTATACGCGGATCTGTCTTGGGGAAGTCACGTATGCACGCGGAAAGGAACGTTCCAAGTCACGTATGGGAAAAAGCGCTCAAAAAGTGCAAAACCAAGGGTAACCACCATGGTATTGACCCATTGTATTGGGTAATGATCCGCCTAATTGACCCCGTCCAGGTAGTTTTGGGCTCATGGTATTGCTTTGGCCCATGGTATTGAAAAAGGGGCTCATGGTATTGAAAAAGGATAAACCTATATAAGGAGAAGAAATTCATTGTGCAAAACATGAGTGTGGGTGCAAGATGTCTGAGCTTGAATGAATACTTATCTCTGAAGTAGATCTGATTGGAAAGGGTTACACTTGAAGATAAATCTGAATGTATGATGCACCAATGATGAAGAAGGGGATCTAGATCTGAAATGCACTTGTATTTACTAGATCTGTTTATGGAAGGCTTGGATCTGTGATGAGGCGAACATCTGTCTAAAGTAAAAGGGTAGATCTGAACTGAATATCTGATCTGATGAAGTATGCTGCTCTGTAATGATTGAAGATCTATATGCTACTTAGCTGCGGAGGAAGCGCGTATATACGCGGCTTCAGTGAAGAGAAAGCGCGTATGCGCAATGAAATACATACAGAGGTATACTCTGGTTTGTGTGGACATAAGCGCGTATATACACGACATCAGTGAAGGGAAAGATCGTATGCAAACTAGGGTTTGTTGAAGCAAGGGGTATGAAATATCTTATCTTTTCTGCTGTGTTTCTGCTATCTGATCTGTGTTGATAAGTATCTGTTGGTGATGTATGTTTGTGCTTAAAAGTATGGAAAGGGTCCAGTCTGAAAATATGATGAAATGTGGCCTGCAAGTGTTGTTCTATTGAAGTTGATGGATCCAGTGTGAAAATTGATGAAACGTGGTCCAAGGTGGTGTTGAAGGTTGTAGCCTTCAGTCAGGGGGTTGTAGCTCCCTTCCAGGTGAGGCTGGTAAACGAGATCGGGGGGTCGTAGCTCCCTTCCAGGTGAGGCTGGTTAAACGAGATCGGGGGGTCATAGCTCCCTTCCAGGTGAGGCTGGTAAACGAGTCAGGGGGTTGGAGCTCCCTTCCAGGAGAGGCTGGTAAACGAGCGCAGGTGGGTGCCTGCGTGCTGGTCAAGTCTGCGCCAGCACATATGTTGTAAGATGTTTTCTCTATAATAAAATATTGAAGGCCGAGCAACTGCAGCGGTGGTTTTCTCCCGACTTGGGTTTCCACCTAAAAATCCCGGTGTTCATGTGTGATGCTTTGTGTGATGGTTTATTCTGTTCTTACTGCACATGTTTACTGTTTATAGAACATCTAATGAATGAATGATGGAATGATATAAGTGAAGAACTAATGCCATAATTAGATCTCTGTGTATACGCGAGTTTTATGAAGGATATCCGCGTGTATACGCTACTTGTCTTCAGCAAAGTAGCGTATGGGTTTTAAGGAATGAAAAAGTAAAATTTTTTGAATATGCAGTAAATACTGATTCACCCCCCCTCTCAGTATTTTTCCCAACAATTGGTATCGGAGCGTGGTCCTTCTGCAGAAGCTTGATCGCTTGAAGGAGATCCGTCGCAATGGGAAAGAAGCAAAAGAAGAAGGTTACTCAAGGAAAGAAGAAGCCTCAGAAATCATGTATAGCAGAAATTGAAGGAGATGAAACAGGTATTGATCATTGCTCTTGTATCTTACTTAATTGTATATGCAAGGATTATTATAGTGAAAGTGAAGATGAAGAAGATTCTGACCAAGCTCTACAAGTGCTCATGGCAAAGAAGAAGGCTACTGAATTTGACAAAAATGAATCAGATAGTGATTGGGGTCATCCCTTGAAAGATCTTAGTTGTGCAAACAATGGTGATGATAGTGAAGAATATGCTATCGAAGCTGTCAAGATTAAAGATGAAGATAGTAAGAGAAAAGTTGTGGATCTAGAAGAAGTTATCAAAGATCAACAAAGAAAATTTAATGAGAAGGATTCTGCTAACAAAGCTTTGGTATTTAGACTGAAAAGGATGTTCGATGATGTATACAGTCGAAGTAAAGGATATCAAGCTGGAATCATCTCTCTGCAAGCAGAACTTGAAGAAGAAAATAATAAGAATGAAGGACTTGAAGCAGAAAACGTTTCTCTAAAAACAGAGCTGGAAAAATCAAAGAGGAAGAATGAAGGTCTTGAAGCTACAGTCATCACTCTACAAGCAGATCTTGAAGAATCAAGTAAGAAGATTGAGGAACCTCTACAAACGTTTGAAAAGGAAGGCCTTGAAACAGAAATCATCTCCCTCAAAGAAGACCTGGATAAATCAAATAAGAAGAATGCAGGACTTGAAGCAGAAAACATATCTCTGAAAGAAGATCTCAAAGCATCGAAGAAGAATAATGAGGAGCTGCAACAAACATGTGAAGTAAACGAAAATTGGTTGAAAGAAGAGATTCTAAATCTGAAGGATCAAGTAGAAGATGGAAGAAGGAAAGAAGAAAGCATGACAAAGCAATGTCAAGCCCTGGAGGTTGAGGTAAACAGTCTCAAAGGTAAATTAGAAGAAAAGGTTAGACTTTTGAGGTTTCAAGATAGTACTAAGATTCTGGATAATATTCTTAGTAGTCAAAGGTCTCCTTCTATCAAACTTGGTCTTGGTTTTCATGAAACTATTAAAGGAGAATCTAGCTCACAAGGAGGTGCTAAAGAATCAAAGGATATCAATGCAAAATCTGAAGTATTGAAAGAGTCAAAAGATCAACCAACAATCATGAATTCTCAAAGGAATTCATTCAAGAACGTTGAATGTTTTAAATGTCATAACTATGGGCATGTTGCAGCATATTGCAGGAGCAGATCATTTCAGCCACAAACAAACAAGTTCTACTCAGAAAGGTACTCTAGTTTATTCAGGGGATATTGTTTCTCATGTAACATGTATGGACATAAAGCAGTTGATTGCAAAAGGAGGAAGATTAGAAATGCTCATTATGATTCTTATGCTTACTTTTCTGGACATATGAGATGTTATTCTTGTAACAAGTATGGGCATGTAGAAGAGGAATGCAGGTTGAACAGATCTAAGAAAGTGGACAATTTTCAGCACATTGTTAGGAAGGTCAAACAAATTTGGAAAAAGAAGGAAGACCAATCAGAAACGTAGGGAATTCTGACCCTACTGCAGTCATCCGCTTCTGAAGCTTACTTCTCTGATTGACTGCAGGAATGATGTGGGATACATTATGAGATTTAGTAATGTATCGTCACAAGGGGAGCAATGTATGATGTCTCTCATGGTTGATTTGATTATTCTGGTTATATGTATTTCTGACAGTGCATCTGGTGTGAAGAAAAGACAGGAACAGAAGGTAAATTTGCAGGGGGAGATAAAGGAATGTGAAAATTTCTATGTTTCACTTTCCATACGCGGGTTCTATTCACCAAAGTCGCGTATACACGCGAGTTCCAGCTGACACAGCCGCGTATGCATTGATGATAAGGAAATTTATCTGATAGCTGAGATCTGGAGCAGAGGTCCAGGGGGAGCATCATTCTGACTGCTGATGATTGCACTGTTAGCATCATTCTGGTTATACTCATGTTAATGAAATGATACTTGGTTATTTTTGTTGAAGATTATGGATGAAGCCTGGTTGCTTTATGATGAAGAGCATTCGTTGTTGAGATGAAAGTCTTATAATTCAGAGATGAGGACAGATCATGAAGAGATTGTTGCTGATGACTTGCTGTTGAAGGTGTTTCAGATTGCACAAGTTAAGGAAGAGCACTGGTTTAGGGGGAGCAGCAGGTTGAGAGATCTTTTGCCTACATATGTTACTTCATGTTAAATCTTGAAGATCATGGTGATATTGGACCACATGGATGATTACTTGACACCTATGTGAAGATGTTGTTCTGATATGAGAATCTCTCTTGGAAAGATTGTATTGATGCTGCAAAGAATCTGAAGGCTTGTTTACTATTGTACTGATGCCACAACCGTTGGATGACGCTTGAAGACACAACTACACCATTATATCTATCTGTAGTCCAGGGAAGCATTCAAATGTCTCAGAAAGAAGCTGAACACTGTCTTTGCCTCAAAGAGAATCATATTTGGTTGAAATTTAGAAGATGTCTTGGGATACACGGGTTTCCTGAAACACAGTCGCGTATATACGCGAGTTCCTGCACAGAAAACCGCGTATGACTAATTGCTGACAATTTTTGGTTGGTTCAGCTCTCTTCAGCACAGCTGCAGTGCTGTTTGGTATCTCTGATACTGTTTGGTATCTCTGGTGGTGTTCCAGTTCTCATAATTCTGTTTCTAATGTTTTGATGATGATGCCTTGATGATTTGTTGGTGGAAGTTTTCAGGATGCACAAACTAAGGGGGAGCCTTAGTCATTTGGAAATATTGCTTGGTTGCACAGATTCAGGGGGAGCATTAGTTTTGCTGAGTATAATGCATTGCTGGCATTATGGTGGTTCTGATATATGATCTCTCTTGAGGTCTTTTTGGTATTAATTATGAAAATTCATATTTGTACTTTGATGAAAAGGTCTGGTTGAGACCTATGATGTAAAATTGTATTATTCAGTCATGTAAGGACTTTTCAAATTTGTAAACCCACTTGGTTGGGTAGCTGAGTCAATTTTTGTAAACCCACTTGGTTGGGTAGCTGAGTTGAAATGTGTAAACCCACTTGGTTGGGTACTTGAGTCTTATATGTAAATCCACTTGGTTGGATATTTGATGTAAGTATGAGTCTTTTGGTGATAGGAAGTTCATAGAGTCATGTAATTCATTGACAAATATGTTTGAAGATTCAGCATGAACTCAGGGGGAGCTTGGCCACTTCAAGCACATATCAGATCTGTAGAACGCTTCTTACACATGAGGAGAAAAGGGAGAGAGTATGTTGGTTTTGATCCGCCCGTTGCCCTTGATGTCAAAGGGGGAGAGTGTGTTGGTTTTGATTCGCTGGTTTTGCCCTTTGCCCTTGATGTCAAAGGGGGAGAGTGACATGGTGTTTGAATGAAAAATAATGGTGTCAAAAATGGAGAGAGTGACATGGTGTCATTGTATTCTTAATGTATCTATCTGTTGTGGTAACCAAACACCATCATGGTTTCCATCAAGTCCAAAGGGGGAGATTGTTGGAAATATGATGCAGAAGTGTTGTCCTTGATGGCAACCCACTGAGTGAAGATGAAGACATGCGACTGTTGACATGTGTTGTCCTTTATGGCAATCCACCTGATGAAGTTATTCTTGAATTGATGGACTTGGTGAATGATGTAAATCTGATGTGATATGATGCTAATAGTTGTCCTTGAAAGGCAACCCACTTGATGAAGATGATGACAATCCACTTGATGAAGTTGTGCTTGCTATAATATGTTCTTGATGAGCTAAATATGATGTATCTACAGTGTGTACAGAAGGCAGTGAAGAAAAGAAGTCAGCATGTGCTAAATCTTGATGAAAAGAGTATGTCTCTAGGTATACGTGGATCTGTCTAGGGGAAGTCGTGTATGCACGCGGAAAAGAACGTTCCAAGTCGCGTATGGGAAAAAGCGCTCAAAAAGTGCAAAACCAAGGGTAACCACCATGGTATTGACCCATTGTATTGGGTAATGATCCACCTAATTGACCCCGTCCAGGTAGTTTTGGGCTCATGGTATTGCTTTGGCCCATGGTATTGAAAAAGGGGCTCATGGTATTGAAAAAGGATAAACCTATATAAGGAGAAGAAATTCATTGTGCAAAACATGAGTGTGGGTGCAAGATGTCTGAGCTTGAATGAATGCTTCTCTCTGAAGTAGATCTGATTGGAAAGGGTTACACTTGAAGATAAATCTGAATGTATGATGCACCAATGATGAAGAAGGGGATCTAGATCTGAAATGCACTTGTATTTACTAGATCTGCTTATGGAAGGCCTAGATCTGTGATGAGGCGAACATCTAGGCGAACATCTGTCTGAAGTGAAAGGGTAAATCTGAACTGAATATCTGATCTGAAGAAGTATGCTGCTCTGTAATGATTGAAGATCTATACGCTACTTCGCCGCGGAGGAAGCGCGTATATACGCGGCTTCTCTGAAGAGAAAGCGCGTATGCGCAATGAAATACATACAGAGGTATACGCTGGTTTGTGTGGACGGAAGCGCGTATATACGCGACATCAGTAAAGGGAAAGAGCGTATGCAAACTAGGGTTTGCTGAAGCAAGGGGTATGAAATATCTGATCTGTTCTGCTGTGTTTCTGCTATCTGATCTGTGTTGATATGTATCTGTTGGTGATGTATGTTTGTGCTTAAAAGTATGGAAAGGGTCCAGTGTGAAAATATGATGAAAGGTGGCCTGAAAGTGTTGTTTTATTGAAGTTGTTGGATCCAGTGTGAAAATTGATGAAACGTGGTCCAAAGAGGTGCTGAGGGTTGTAGCCTTCAGTCAGGGGGTCGTAGCTCCCTTCCAGGTGAGGCTGGTAAACGAGATCGGGGGGTCGTAGCTCCCTTCCAGGTGAGGCTGGTAAATGAGATCGGGGGGTCGTAGCTCCCTTCCAGGAGAGGCTGGTAAACGAGTCAGGGGGTCGTAGCTCCCTTCCAGGAGAGGCTGGTAAACGAGCGCAGGTGGGTGCCTGCGTGCTGGTCAAGTCTGCGCCAGCACTTATGTTGTAAGATGTTTTCTCTATAATAAAATATTGAAGGCTGAGCAACTGCAGCGGTGGTTTTCTCCCGATTTGGGTTTCCACCTAAAAATCCTGGTGTTCATGTGTGATGCTTTGTGTGATGGTTTATTCTGTTCTTACTGCACATGTTTACTATTTATAGAACATCTAATGAATGAATGATGGAATGATATAAGTGAAGAACTAATGCTATAATTAGATCTCTGTGTATACGCGAGTTTTATGAAGGATATCCGCGTGTATACGCTACTTGTCTTCAGCAAAGTAGCGTATGGGTTTTAAGGAATGAAAAAGTAAAAAGTTTTGAATATGCAGTAAATACTGATTCACCCCCCCTCTCAGTATTTTTCCCAACATTGTGAGGGGGAACTGATCAAAGGATAAATAGATAAAAAAATTTCATATCAACTAGGCTATGGGGTCAAAAAGGTCGAGATTGTCTCAAATGGTGGACAAGGTATTACTGCAGGGCCGATTTGGCTGAGGTAAATGCATTCTTTGGGTGAAAGTGAAATGAGATGGACACTAAGTTTATGAGATACAAAGATGTTTTAAGCATAAATAGTTTTATAGCAAACATTTATGTGGTAGGGCTAACCATTAATCACTATAAATGAAACTCAAACTGATAGATGCATAAAATAAACAATCAGACGATGCATAGAAGTATAAGACCCTCTAACTTTGAGAAAATCACCTTTAGAATTTTGGGAAAACAAATAATACATACAAACAACTCAATCTATGAAGAGGGAACTCCTAAACATCATATATTGAGCTATCGGGAACTTTGAAATAAGACTACAAAGCATAGACAAAGGGTACGATTGAAACAAGACCTCTTTGACTTAGCTAAGACAACCAATAATTCAGAGGGATATTTTAGAAATGGAGTTTTGATTAGCTATGAGTAAGCAGGGCATACCATGAATCATACTAGATAGCATATATAATAACCATTAATGAAACTGATAACAAGTTTTTAGGGTACCAAAGAGCAATTAATAATTCTTTGACAGAACCAAGAAAGATGAAAACATAGAAGCTGCAATGAATCAGGAAATTTGAGGTGCCTGCATGGGCATATCTCAAACCTATTATTTACTAAAATACAGAAAGCAAGAAGCATGAAAACATGTATGATAAACTAAGAAAACATAACAGATAAGGGACACAATACCATTCACCAAGCCATGGAATCCTACATACAATCCTCCTCCACCATCAAGGTCAAGCAAGAGATCATCCACTTCATGAGACAAAGTACTTCTTCAAAGCTTGTAATGCTATGTATCAATCTATAACATCAAGTTATCCTTTGGTTACAATGAAACCTCTTGGATTATAAAGGCCAAAGAGGAGGAAACCCACCTAGAGAAACTAGAAGGCCATTGGCCTAATACAAATATCTGATTTTTTCCTTGAGGCTTTGCAAATCCCAAGGCACAAAATATCTTCAAAAATATCTATTTAAGCTAATAATAGAAATAAAATTGAATTTTAATCACTGAAATGGAGTTAAAAATAGCTAAACGCACATTTGGATGGGCAGATTCAGAAAACTACTTTTTAGTCAAAATGCTATATGAGCGTAGCAGCAGAAAGAAGCTTGTGTTGCAGACAACTTTTGAGGGACTTCCTGATGTCAAAACAAGGCCCGTGATAGCTCGTTGGAAAGCCCTGGATGTCTAGTTTTTGGAAATACTTTATTCTTTCTAAAATTATCCCTAGACGTCCTTCAAAAGGTGGACTGAGTGAAAAAAACCATGGAGGGTCTCATCTGCTGATATGTGAGGCAGAAAGTTGAATTTTGACTGATTTTTCCTCTTTGGGGGACCAAAACACCTTCTTTGCATCTGAAAATTTGTGAGTAAATGCCCCCAAGTTTAATAAATCCAAAAAAAATGACTTTCATGAGCTGAGGATGCTCCTAGCACACATGGCAACACCTAGAAAAATGTGCAATTAGGGCCAAAAAACACAAAAAACAAGATCATGTCAAAATTTGCTCAATTTTGGCGAGCAAGCCCCTTATGGGTTCTTAGAAGCATGAAAAAAATCTGAAGCAAGGATTTCAAGCCTAGATATATCTTTTTCTATTTTTTCCACCAGGTGCCTCCTTTGGGTAGTTTTGAGCCTTTCTTGAGTAAGTTTGAGTTTTCTTCGGGCAAATTGATTCAATTTCTTGTAGTGCCCAGTCATATTTCTTTGCAAACCCAAGTATTTATTTTATTTATCTAATTTGTCCTCCAAATTCTTGTTGGTTATTTCAAGCCATGACTCTTTATCATTTTCTATCTCTTGGGCAAGCAATTGTGTGAGAGGATAAGATCGAACAAGGGTCACTTCTTCTTCCTTCTTTTTCTTTAAAGCTTTCCTAAGACCCATAGTCCTAGGCATTTTTCTTACTTGGTGCTCTTCTTCTTCAATATCATCAAATTCGCCCATATAATCTTCAAGCTTGACTTGTGCTTTGTATGCTTCCATTTGGTATTTGAATGCTCAAGCTTCATAAATTGACATTTTCCCACTCATTTGTTTATTTTGCATTTCTAGAAAATGTATGAGGTCCTTTGATATTTCTAGATCAGTTTCCAAGTCATGTATTTGGGCTTATTTTTTTTGCAAAAGTGACTCAAGAATTCTAGCTTCATCATCTCCAGCATCACTATCTATTTGTATGATCTCAAACTCTCTTTCTTTTTCATGACTACTCTCCTGTTGTTCAACTTTTTCTTTGCCCTTTCTTTGGATAGACTTCTTTGCTCTTTTTCTTTTTGGAAATTCTACAATGCTCTTCTTAGGTAGTTTTCCTCTACTCCTTAGCACCCTATTGACATTACTAGTCACTGCTGGAGTGATCTTCTTCTTTCCAGATCTGGTGTTTTTAGCCTTTAGTGATTTTGGAGAATGAATCATGGCACCTTGCCTAGGAGAGGTAGCAATCACATGTTCTTGGATGTGTTGAGGAGAAGAGAGAGGAGTTTTTATCTCTAGTACTTGTTCAAATTGATCTTTTACATTGCTTCCTTCATCATCATCTGTTTTGCAGCCCCGTTCACTGTTTTCCTCACTTTCTTGAGTTTGTTAGGGCTGCCCACTTCATCATCTCATTTTTCTGTTTGACTGCCTTCACTTCCTGTCTGTGGACTGCCTTATTTACCCTCCTTACTGTCTTGAATTTTTTTGGGCTACTTTCTTTGTGACTGTCTTCTTTAGACTCTGTGTGTGGGTTGCCACCATGGTCACTATGCATGCTGTCACCTCCCTCATTATCTGTTCAAGGAATATTTTTCTTTTCATCATCACTACCTTGCTTAGAATATTCACTTTTCCCTTTAGGACTGTCCTCCTGATCACTGTGCTGTTGATGGTCACTTTGTCTTTCTCCACCACTTTCAACCTCTTCCCTTTGCTCTTTATCACCACTAGCTTGTTGTTTTTCATCATCACTATTCCCTTGCTCATTTTCACTGCTCTATTTAGGGCTACTTTTCTCGTCATCATCATTAATTTTTTGAGTGCCACTGACTTCCTTATCACCACTAACCTCATGCCTACTTTCATAACACTATTCTTTTTCGCTATCAACCATGGGTGATGTTTTCCTTTGAGGAGTATTTTCACTTGATGGAGGAGAGACATAGTGAGTGGAGGGTGAGGAGGATATGTGAGATGGGCCATGAGATGAAGAGGCAGTAGCAAAATCTAGATGAGAAATGAAAGTCTCCAAAGACACTCCTTTCTTTTCAAGTTGGTGAAGGATGATGATTTTGATGAGAGAATGATGGAAAAGACTAGCTTTTTGCTGAGCAGGAGGTCTCTTTTGGACAAGGGAGGACATATTTTCTATGCTTTTGCAGATGAAGAGAGGGAGATTCAGCAACTGAGTTCTTTTGAAATGCATGAGAAGCCTGATGTGATAGGAATAAATTCCGCAATATCTCCCTTCACATGTGAAATACTTCATGATAACTCTCATGAATGGGGCATAACTGCTCAATAAGTGAGAAAATCGAAATATAGCTTGGCAAGCATCGTGATGGTCTAGTTTTAGGAATGGTTTATAGTGATTTAGATCCAGGTATGCTTGTTTGAACCACTTTTCTCCTATATAGGGGATATTAGTTTCTTTGGAGACAACCCTAGCAGTGAGTTTAAAGTCCATACTTGCTAGGTGGACATGTTTTCCATGCAGCCTCATGGTGAAAAATTGTGTTAGGGGAGGGTAATTGATGACCTCTTGGACTTTTTGGCAAAAATCAAGGTAGCCTACCTCATGGAAGTTGAAAAGAACCGAAGGGGAGTCATTTATTTCCTGAGTTTTAACAGGCTCAAATATTTTGTGAAATCCACCCTTGCTGACTTTCTTTGGAGGCATAGTTTTTTTAGGCTTTCTTTCACTCTTTTATCAAAACAGGTCTCTCAAATGAAAAAAAAATAAAACTCCTCCTTCAACACTGTATCTCTTTCTTAACTAGCAACCAGGTTCTTTTTAATGAAAATAGTTTTCCTTCCTAAGAACTGTGCCTTTTCTGCTTTGAAAACATTGAGTTATCCCTTTTCAAAAAATATGCCTGGCTTCTTAAGCAAAACAGGCCTTTCAACTGATAATGATCCCTTTCTCAAAAACTAGGTTTTTTCTTCTTACTCAACAACAGGCCTTTTGCAACCAGACAATAGCCCTTTCTCCTCAATCACCGTTTTTTTTCCTCTTTGTAAAGATGGTGGTTTTTAGCATAAACAGTGTTTTTTGCCTTCATTTGGACTGTGTCTTTTTCTTAACCAAATTGACTCTTAACACCTCCCAAACTCAAAAACTTAGGCAAAGAAAACAGTAAAATACCTCTTAAAAATGTATTGTGCACTTTTGGAGATAATTTCATTGGGAAAAAATCCATTTAGAGGTGTGTTTGAGGTCCTTTGAGAGGTGCTATGCTCCTTTGCATAGGCGCGTAGCACCTTCATGCCACCATGTGTTACCGGGTTGGGCACTAGGTGCCCTCTGAACGTCGGGCAGGTTAAGACCATAGGCGCATTGTGCAAACTTACAGGACGTCACATCGCGTTCAGAAACCTTTGTAAAGACTCTACAGGCACGTCACGCTAACTTACAGGTGTGTCACGTCGTAAAATTTCTACCACTGCTTGCCCAAGATTTGAGAGAAATGCTCTTCTTTTGTCCCTTTGCATAATAGACAATGGACTTCTTCTTTGAGAGATTTTATAGCTCCCTTTTAAAAAGCTTTTTGAATTTTTTTCTCTCCTTGTTCATTTCTCATTTTTTGCCTTTGCCTTTGTATTGAAATAAAATAACTTTGTCCCTTTCAAACAACTTTTCTTATACTCCATGTTTCAACCCCTTTAAAACTCTGTCTATTAGAAATATCGAACATTGTGCCATGAATATACTTCTCACTGTGTATTAATGACACCTTTTCTCAACCACAGAATTAATACCCGGTGATTTGCCCCCTGCTTGTTATGAAAGAGGCCATCAAAATGTGTTTTGACCCTGTTTCTTTGAATAGACCACTAGGAGAAAACTGTGATATTTTCCACTAGAAATTATTGAATATCTTCAAATAAATTAACCCTCTGCTCATTTTGAAGGAGGTCATATTAAATTATAAAAACTCATCCTCAATAGGTACAGTGTCTTCCTTTATTTGAACAAGGTATAATTTAGTAAACTGTGGTTTTTTATTATCATTTCTGAAAACCTTCTAAACAAATTGTGCCTATTTACTCGCTGATTTCACCTTTTTTGCATGGTGTCTTCACAACAAGACCTCTTTAGCTCAGTATTTTCCCTAATGATTTTTCTTAAAGACAAAGTTAACACTTGATGATTTTACCCTCTGCTTGTTATGAAGGAGGTCTTATGCAACTGTGGTAAGTGAGCCCTCTGCTTATTTGTGAAGGAGACCTTGTAAACACTGTGTTTTTTCCATCTCTATCTATCATTTGAAGACTATTTTTGAACAAGTTATCTGTGGGCCTTCTACTTATCATGAAGGAGGAAATGTTGTCAATGTTGTCAAGTTGTCAAGTTGTCTTTGTGACCCTTCAGACCTACCATGGGGCCCCCTAATTTTTTACTGATGGAGGTCCTTAAAACTATAAAACTTCATTCATATCAAAACTATGATCCTTGCCAGCCTGTTTTTAAAAATACAAAATAGAAGGCAACAGTGAATCTTTGGTACTTATCGTTGATGAAATCATTTGAATCATAATGCCTTTTGCTTCATGAGAACCTGTCAGTAAAGTACATCCCTTTTTGCATAAAATTATTGTGAATCTTCAGGAGTAGATAAAGTGCTTTGTAAATGGTGAGCGCTTACTGCCTATGCATCCCTGAAACGACTCTTTCTTCCCTTGACTATGTTTTCATAAGGCACGATGAACTTGTTTGTGACAGTCTTTCAAATTTTCAATTCATGATGAGGTATAAGAAGCAGTTGTCCTTCTTATACTTTCACTATGATGCCTAATTTTCTTTAAATCTCTTTTTTCCAGAAAACCATCACTGTTGATTGTACAAGGCTGATTTATAGGGTTGACCACAATCTTCACTTTTCTCTGACTTCCATAGTAAACTAACACATCATGAAACTTTCTCCTGAGGCGCTCTTTTTGCTTATCATTTTTTTAGTGCCATCAATCATTACATCCTTGCAGAGATGTAAAAACAAATGTTTTTGATGTTTTGAGGGTTTCCTTGATGTTTCATGGGAATCAAGCCTGATCTAATCATATTTCTTCAAACAGGGAAATCTCCTTCTCTTTTCCTGATTTGAACATTCATGAGCCTTGCTAGAAAAAAAACAAAGTGACCTCTTTTATCTTGCGTGACCTAGGGATAAACAAGGGTTTTTCTTTGGAAAATGACAAGACACGATGGCTGACTGATATTGAAGACAGGGTTTTTGGCTCAAAACGGTCTCACCAAGGAATTTTCCCTACAACACCACCACCTAGACCTACATACTCTGTCATGGATTTTGAATGGCTTCTTTGGAATGAGTAGTTTATCACATGAAATAGTGATCAGTGAGAGAGGGTTAGACATTTTTTTAAATTTTGGACAGTGAGTTGCATGAAAAACAAAGGATTTTGATGGTATAGAGACAAACCTATAATAACTATAGACAGAGAGGCTTTCCTGAATTGTGATAGGTGGGGAAACTGGATACTGTTTTCATTATAGGCTAAAAGGGAAGGGTAGGAAGACACAAATTTGTTTGAGGTGTTTTATAGATGACGAATTGACAGATTGAGATTAGATTCTAGAAAACTCAGCCAAAGAATCTAGTCATCAAAACATGGTAAAAATACTGATGAATAACAACTGCATTAAAGAAACAACTCAAATTTCCCGCCACTAAACATCCACAGGAAAAATAAGTGTTAGAAAATGAAGCACAAAAATATGATATGATGAACCTCATTCTTCAGTTAACTACCTAATTGAAAGACATGGAAAATGAGATGGATAATTTATTGCAAGAGAAAAAGGCCAGAATAGAAGTTATCCCTATCACTCCTATTCCTATAGTCACTATATTAGTTCCTTCAAATTTAGCAGAGGCATTGGCCCCATCAGTTCCCATAGCTAGAACACTTCCCATTTCATCAACAACTACATCAGCAACACAACCAAATGATGAAGTAGGTAAACTAGTTAAAGAAATTCAAGAGATGCCCATCCAGACTAATGAAATAAATAGACTTAAAGAACAGTTAAAAATTCTAGAGGATGAGAAGAAACTATCTCAAATAATGCACAAGAATGTAGTACAAAAGACACACAGATTGAATGAAAACGTCCAAAGGCTATACAAGGAATTGACCCTCATAGAACCAATTTCACAAGCCAAACAACAGTTATGGGCTAATATCATTGACTCTATCAATGATATTTGGCCATCCATTCAAGTTATTTATGAGTAGAAATATCTTATCAAAGCAGTGACTGAAGCCATTCAGAAAATCAAGGAAGAACTGGGTAAGAAGCTAGAGGAAACTAATGAAATCATTAAGTCTCTTAATTCAAAGAATAAACAAGAATTGGAAGAAAATAGCATAGCTGACAGGACAAAAACAATTCTTGAATTTAGAAAAGTAATTTCTAAAAATAACTTGATGATACAACTGGAAGAAAAATGTCAGAACATGGAGCTTTCCATAACTAGATTCATGTTAAAGTTTAATATTTTGAGGCAAAAATTCCTACCAAATCCATTGGTTATTAATGATAGGTGGATGAAACATGAGTATTACAATAAAAAAATTAGAGAAGTGGCAAAGGAACCGACCAAAATTCCTCCCTCAAAAGGAATTCCTAAAAGAAAAATCCTTTCTCAGACTTTTGAAAACCTCTTTTACCTACAACATGAGGTAAAACATGTATTCATAAACAAGCCTACATTTGTAAAATACACAGAGGCTGATGAAATACTTAGAATAATTCTAAAAATCAAATTAACAGAAGTAGAGGATAGGGATAATGTGACTGATTTACTATGAAATTGAAAAAATAAGATAGATCAGTCGGGATAAAGGTAAACAGAGTAGTCAAAGTGAAGACAGAGTAAACAGTTTAAAGTTAACAACAATAGTCAAAGAGTATCACAACAGTTAAAGAGTATCAGATGAAAGTCAGATGGTTAAAGTCAAAACAAAGATGACAAAGTAGAGCTAAAGGCAGCCAGCGTAAAGGACACTCAGTAGCCTAAATGACAACCTTTGTTGAGCAACAGTTAGAGAGAAAGCAGAAAAAATATCAACAAGAAAATAGAAAATCAATAAAAGCAGGGATAACTTTCATTAGTTAGATAGTTGTCTCTATCTTCTTGCATGAAGATATTTATTTTTCGTTGAATAATTCCTAAGACAGTTTAGGATATTTGGTATTATTTTTTTTTATAAATAATTCACAAATCGAAGTATTGAGGGTGGATTGTGGATTGCTAAACATTTCTATAGTTGCATTGATCTGAAGCCTAAGGGTTCATTGTACCATTTCAAGTCAACATACTGGATTGAGCAATAAAGCATCATATAACAGGATTCTTGTGTTGAGAAACTTCAGTGAAGTACTTTCACTTGTTCTATTGTTATTTTCTGAATTTTTTCACATACTTGCATGTTTTCTAAGTCTAAATATTATAACAGGAATATTATTGCAGAAATTGTTTAAGTACACTCTATTCTTAATTGTTATATATTTTGATTTTTTCTACTGATATCCAGATTAGGGAATCATTCATTGCTCTGTAGTTTCGATTGACCTCTATCATTTTCCTTCATTATCCAGATCCGAGAATCCTTAATTGCTCTCTCATATCGATTGAAACCATTTCATCATCCAGCCTAAAGATCTGAATTACTCAACTACCTTGCCCTATGAAAATTATATTTAGAACTTGATTTTGATATGTTACTTGATACATTGACTCCATAGCCCAATGGAAAACAGACCTGCATCTATCCATTTGAATTATTGATTCCACCACCAAACCAAATCAAAATCAATTAATCTCACATAACTAACCTAAAATCAACTAAAAACAAAAAAGTTAAATCATAAACAGAGAGCCCTCTCTGAGCATTAGGAAGGCTAGATCTTAAGCTTAAAAGTAGGTTTGTGGTTACCTCTAATATTTCTTTAAAAAAAAAAGAATAAAAGCCCTAGGAATTATTGGAGTGATAACATTCTAGTGACCATACTCGGGAATACTAGTCCTCAGTTTAAAATAAACCTTAAAGAAAATACTTTTTATCCTATTTTCACGTTAAGGTTGTTTTAGGGTTGTTAGAGAAATTTTTCATAGAAAATTAAAATTCTGGCTTCCAAAAGAATATACTACACCAGGGCTCATCCTGATCCATTGCCTGCTGTAATTATAGATGACCCAGACAAAATTTTAAGAAAGAAAAAGAAAGTAGAAAGTTTAGAAAATACAAATCAATTAATCTAAGCCAATTCACTTCCCAAAAATCTGTCAAGTTTACAAGATATAGAATTTGATTTATCTTTTGAACAATATTTGTTTATAACTAAATCAGAAATCTCAATATATGATGGTGTAATTGATCTTGATTTCATTTCATTTATTGAAACTAAGAAGGAGACTGTTTCACTTGATTCAGACCAAAAAGTGCTAGAACCATATGATAAACTTGATGCCTTGACTACAACTTTGATTAAGGAAACTGATGAAGCCTTCCTTCCACATTCTGTTGAATTAACTACTTTATCTGCTTATACCCCTAAGCCTTCTAACAGTCATTCAGAATCTATAAATTCATCCTTATTTAGTACCACTTCATATATTGCTTCCACTCCACTCCATTCCACTGAATCATTCATTCCAAAAATTCCTCTTCAACCTAGATTTTTATTTCCATCTCCAAACACATCAAGTTCACCTTCTAGCACTATTGTTACATTTTCCAGTACTTCAACAAAATTTCCAAGTACATCATCTAGTATCCTAAGAACATCTACAAGTACCTAAACCTCATCACCAAGCACCACAAATTTACCTCCTTAACAAGCTATAATATTAGCCATGGCAGCCAGATATGCACCTTTGATCCTACCAGCTCAATTACATGCCATGCCCCAATATTATCAAAGAAAAATATTTCAATTTAATGGAACTCGCCAATACACTGCCCAACAACATGTTAACAAAACGACTGATTATTTTGAATTGCATGAAATAGATGAAGCTGGTGTTCAAGTGAGTCTGTTTGCCAGACTTTAGCTAGAGATGTAAAAATGTGGTTTAAAGCTTTACCTGCCAATCATATTGTTGATTTAGAAGCTTTTCATATATTATTTATAAATAGATGGGAGAAAAATAAGAATCCTTTACAAATACTATTTGAATATGAAAACATTAGAAGAGCTAATAATGAGTCAGTTCAGGACTATTGTACTAGGTTCAACATCATCTATAATGCTATTCCAACAAACATTAAACCTCCACCAGATCTAGCTTTAATAAAAATTCCTAATGGTTTTGACACTGATATGTCATACCAATTGAGGGAAAGAAACCAAGAAACATTAGAACAAATGCAAATAAATCTAGTTAGTGTAGAATCAAACTTGTTAGCCAAAAGAGACAAAATGAGAAATGAACAAAGAGTCACTATAAAAGAGGAATCATCCACATTAGATAGTAAAATAGATAATTTAGCGAAAACCATGGAAATAATGATGGACGGACTAGAAATTATGGAAATAAAACCACAGTGGGATAATCAGCAACAAGGTCCACAAATAAGAAATCCAAACTCCCAACACTGGTAAATCTAGAGAATTAGTACCTGATCAACAAATAAGACCACCTTTCGAAGAGAACTATGCTGAAAGTTCTCACCAAAATGAAGAAGATGAAGATACCTAGATTAACATAATGTGAATTAATGATGGTAATACTATTTTTCTTACACAAGAAGAACATGAATTATTCATGCTACAATAGTTATAATTAGAGTCTGGGAAAACATTTGATTATAAGCAAGGTTATGATACTACAGTAAATGATTTTCAGAAGAAATATAACCTTAGGAGTAAGAAAAATGTAGAATCCCTTACTAGGAATACTGCCCAAACACAGATTAAAAAAATATTAGAAGCTCCTACAACCAAAGTATTGCAAATCCTCCCTAGAGAAATTCAGCAAAACTCTAGTTGAAATAAGAAAAACTCTAGACCTAATCAGAAAATTTCAAGTCCAAAAATCACACCTAGTCCTAGAATTGTAGATATTACTGATACTGTTGTTAAAGCATCAGCTGATCCTCAAAAAAAAAATTCTATTAAAACAAAAATTTCTGTTAAAACAACATCTGCTACTGATAAAAAATCAGCTGATCCTAAAACAACTGTTGAAATTTAAAAATCTTCCAAAATTACCAACTAAAAAACCAACTGTAGATAAATAAGAGAAAACCACTCAAACTGTAGTTAGTAAAGAGAAAATCACTCAGTTAGGAAACACAAATACCATTCAATATCCAAACTGAAATTGCTAAATTGAAAATACCAATTCCTTTAACAAAGTTGGTAAAACATCATTTATTTAAAGATCAAATCACTAAAACATTGAACATAAATGAAGGAGAAGATTTTGTCAATTTGAATGATGATCAACCTGAATTAATATTTGGTCCTAATGTAAATGGTAAAAATCAAGAAGGTGGTGTTCCTTCTTTCTACATTAACTTTAATATTCATGATAATCTTTTACACAATGTTATGCTAGATTCTGGAGCATCTCACAATTTAATGCCAAAAGCTATCATCAAAACCTTAAATCTTGACATCACTAGACCATATAAAGATCTTTCCTCTTTTGATTCCAGCAAAGTCAAATTCCTCGGCTTAATAAAATATTTGTGTGTCACTTTAGTCCAATACCCAGCCAAGAGTATTGTCATGGATATTGTAGTTACTAATATCTCTCCTAAATATGAAATTCTATTATCTCACTCATGCGGAGAAAAATTGCAGGGATCTCTACAACTAGACATGTCCTACACCACTATTTCAGTATTTTTTCAGTCCAAAAAACTTTATAGAGATAATTTAATGAAGTACATGGTCAGTAGTACAGAACAACCTGAAAAACATCCTATTTATTCTATACACTCTGATATGGATTGTTTCATTTTGTGTAATTCATACCCTGGCACAGATAAAAACACAGAATTAAAACAGAGACATAATGATGCAGGAGCATTAGGCCCAGGACAACATTTTTTACATAAATAAACATAAAGGGGCCTCATGTTTTTGGTTCCCTATGAAATTATGCATATCTGAATTATTTTTAGCTAATTGTAGAAAAAGTGTAACTGCCCGAATGATTAGGGGGCAAAGGAAGAGACGGTCTATCTCTGTCTGTCAGATAGTTAGGCTAAATTTTAGAACTATAGGAATTTGAAGAGTTGTTGAATCATCAAAGAATCTGAATCGATTCATTGGTGATAGTTGTATAAAAATAAGTCTCTGTGGCAGAGTCCGGGAGACCTGTAGAGAGATAACTGCATAGACTGCATGGTGCTGTAGAGTTGAAGGCCATCAGATTGAAGATCTGGTTGGTAAAAGGTTGTAAGTAAGCTCACTGTATAAATGAGGAATTTGATTTAGTATTATTGTGCATTTGTCGAGTAAAATCATGTGTGAATGTATATATGTTTTCTTGATGAAGGATAATGGATTTTTGTGTAATTGAGCTCGAGTCCAATAAGTAAGGGTATGGAAATATGAGTGGTAGAAACCGTGTTAAGAGCCATGACAATAGACTGTGTGTCAAGGAGTGATTGTGTGGCAATTCTGTGGTGAGAACAGTGCGTACTAAACCCATGAATTAAGACTTAATTAGGAGAAGAGGTGTAAAGTTTGTCCATATAATGATGCGGAAGTTTGATTTGACTCTGCAAAAGGGAATTGTAAATTCAATTGTGCTTTGATCCCTGATGAGGGCACAATTGAGTTAACCCTGGCCATTTCTTGCGTGTGGTTGAATTAGAATCAACTCTGCGAGGAAACCTCTTTTTTCCTCCATGTCTGTCCTTAGATACACATATTTTGTGAATAGATTGACTGTAGTTGTCTTGGGTGACTTTCCATAAATATCTGTCTATCCTCGAATGCTTATCCTCAGTGAATAAGTGGAACATGTTGTTCTGGTTTGGAGTGGGAAAACAGAGGCTCCATCTGAGAACAACCGGAAGTCGTATTTTGTATGCTCAAGGAGCATTGAACCCTACTTGTGATGAAAATAAGGTCGATTCATTTTTGACGAAGCAATATTGTCGAATCTTATCAACTGTGGAAGGTAGTGGAGTTAATGGGCTTGAAATTTAAAGCGAAACCCTGAAGACCGCACAATAAATATGGTTTTAAGATAGGATTCTGGTGTATCACACGACCACAAAGGTGGTAAGTTGTAATTGACAAAATAACGTGATATGTGCCTTTGATAGATGCATGGCTAAACGTGGCTTCTGAAAACCACTCTCATCATGAATTAATGATTGTGCAATTAACCCCCACGATATCCAGTTTGGATCTTTGGATCGCCAAGGCCAGTACGACATTCCATCAGCCATTGATGGGCAAGGAAAGTTAACTGGTCGATGGGCCCACATGTATTGTGTTAATCGCTGGCGTAAATCTTAATGGGTTCGGGGTCAAACCCTTGTGGACCGAGAGGTATTTATAAACCATAGTTGTAAGTCACGCAAGCCGTGGGATGTTAATGACAATGGGACTCGATTACTATGGGGAAAAAGGTTGTGTTTCATTATAAGTTCAACCTTGGTTGGAATATCCATATGGTTTATGTATTTGGTTTGGTTGGAGGTTTTAATATAAGTGGAATGGGCCCAATGCCTTGGTGATTAATTAACTAAGGTCTTGTTGTACTATACAAAAGCCCTCCCTTTTTCTTAATTTTAGAAAAAATTCATTTAGAAATAGGGTCCCTTTTTCTTTTCATAGAAATAAAAGGCTTAGAAATAAAGATTCATTGTTTTGAAAAAGCTCATCTTTGTTTGTTTACAAACCAAATACGACATTCAAAACTTGTGATCTGATCAAATATAGAAGACCTTATCATAAAAAACAAATCAAGTTTAAAAGTCCAATGAATAACAATCACAAACGGAGATCAAAGAAAACCCTTAGAGGAAATTTGACATATAAACCCAAATCCTCTGATGCGATTAGTTCGATCGCAAAACTTCAATTGCAAAAAGATTAAGTTATCCATTCACATACTTCTGATGCGATGCGATCAGTCGCAATCACATGATCGGGATACTCTTTAATAAGCTCTTTGTGGTCAATTTGAAATTCTCCGATGCGACGCGCGTTATTGGAATAAACGCTTTTCAAAAGAAAACAA
This sequence comes from Pinus albicaulis, assembly GCA_034641835.2. Classification (NCBI taxonomy): domain Eukaryota; kingdom Viridiplantae; phylum Streptophyta; class Pinopsida; order Pinales; family Pinaceae; genus Pinus; species Pinus albicaulis. The sequence continues at coordinate 1,298,427,522 of CM076574.1, read as the reverse complement.
ACATTTGTTTGTTTAAATGACAAAAACTTTTATATGGTGGACCCCACCATCGAAAATCAGAGAAAGCTATTAACTATTCTTTTCGATTGAAATTCTCTGATTGTGATCTAAAACCATCTAATCGGAAATCGGCAAAAGTTTACAATCACAATCGGCCAATCGAAGAAATCTGTATTATGATATTTATGTGCCATTTGAAAACTTTCGATGCAATTGATAAATGACATTTATTACATTTGAAAAAATCAGAATAGGTGAATATTATAATATTTCACAAGCGCCAAATCTCCAGTTGTACGTGGGTATTCAATAGAAAAATCGAATGAATATTGGTTGATGATTTCGTTTTTAATATGTGATTGTGACCCAAAAAGAACATTTACGCGCTCTAAGAAACCAATAAATAATGAATCATGAGTTCATAAACGTTCCGTTCAAGTTGCTTGTTTGTCATGACTGAAAGTTTATTGTTTTGCAGAGCCAAGGAACACTGAACCCTTTCATTCACAGACAAAGGGAAATAGCATCAAACGCAAAAATGTCAAAGAGAGCGAGAAGAGCCAAGACCTCTGTTCTAGTTAAGTTTGTTGAGACTCCTACAGTCTCAAAATAGAAGCCAACAAAACTGAGATTAGTTACAGATACATCATGCCAAGGGCTCGGAAGAATGACGTGGGAAGGAGTCTACAATCTATTGGAGAAAGAAAACCCCAAAGTCACAGTGGAAAAGGCATTAGTTCCAGAAGAAGATAGCTCAGATTCTGACTCTGAGATTACTGAAAGATCACTTGAAAATTAATTTTTGCATCGAATTGCAGCCAGAGCAAGCATCATGCCTTATTATGATGTAGTTCGATGGGTCATCGACAGTGTGAAGATAAAGGACAGAACGTTTGTTTCAGCTTCTGGAGTGTCTTTTGGGTTGTTTAAAGCAAAATAGATTAAGGCAATGTATCATCTTCCGGATCCACAGAAGGTGTATAACAAAGAATTTATCAAAGAGTTCGCTGATAATAATAAAGTCCAATCTGATCCTATCAAAGATTGGAGGAAAAATCCTGAGAAGCACAGAAATGAAGCATCCCGTATGTATTCTGTAGATTCCCTCTTACCTCCGTATTGCTATGCCGCTGTCATGATGAGTAGATTATTTGGCAATGATAATTCTGCTAGGTTTTCTATACAAATGGTCCCATTAATCTTAGCTGCTGTCAATTCTGACATTATGGACTAGGCTGTTATTCTTTCTGATAGAATGGCCAATAGAATACTCGAGTACAGACAAGATAAAACCGCTGGAAATTCCACTCCTTTTTCTTTTGTGCCTATATTCTAGATGGTCTTTGTTTTAATTCTGAGTTTCCCTTGTTAGGATTGAAATGGACTCCCAAAGACCCTACCCCAATTCATATATATCATAAACTTCTTTGGAAAGTTCATTTCCAAGATAATGTGTATAGAATATGCCATGGTTTCCTTATCCCTGTTTTCCAAACCATTTTCAATCGCTTCCCTCCTAGATTCTCTGATAAAGCTAAAGCCGACTTATCCTCAATAGGAGATTGGTTTGGAGAGGAGAAATTTACATACATCAGGATTTTTGGTAGTATTGTGGAACCCCATGTTCTTCCTCTTATTGTTCCAGACAAACTTCTCGCCCAGGAAATTTCCTATCAATTAACAATTGAAGGAATATCCAGATCTTTAAACAACAGTAAGAAGAGAATGTGGCCTCAATTCCCATTCAATTGTGGTCAGTTTACTTTAAATGACTTCAAACATGCTGAAAAGGAAGTCGCCAAAATAAAGGGTTGTAAATTTGCAACCATTCCAGGGAGACAATATGATCCGCGACAGATAGCCTTTAATGTTACTGCTTCAGTTTCAATTGCTCGATTTGAGCATGAACCAGATGAGTTTGATGATTTGTTTGTTTCGTTGAATGATTTTCCTCAAATTTATGATTTAGCCAAGTCTAAATTTCAGAAGGAAGAAATGAATAATTTTTTGTTATTCAGAAGTCAAAGATTGTTGAGAGTTCCTCTAGACCAACTGAGAATTCCTATACAAGGGTCAGAGACAGAGGATACATTTGTCAAAACGCCAGGAGAAACATCTGCCGGTAAAGTCATTACACAATCGGCTATTAACCAGCCAACTGTACATACTGCAAAGGTGGGCACCGATGGCAAACCTGAGACTCAGAAAGGAAATACTGATGGTAAATCCAATCAAAATACTGATCAGCAGTCCACTGCTCAAACAACAGAAAAATGCACAAGTACTGATGCTAATGTTCATAATCAAAAAGGAGGATCAGATAGTAAAACCATTGAGCAGAGTACAAATACAGAGAAAGCAGACACGCAATCGGGAGGAAAAGAAACTACTGAGAAAATTGTAGACTCTACTGATCTTAATGTTTCCTCTCAATTATTGAAACAATATGATCAATTCTCTCAGCAATTGGGACTGCAAGATAAAGATAAAGAGCAAGTAGAGCAGGATGTCAAAATCATTCCTGAACATCCGATAGGGCAGATTGTATTGAAGATTGAGGAGATCCCTCCTTTAGATGTATTTTACAGCCCTAAACATAAGGTTGTTGTTAGAAGACAAAGAAAATTAAGGAAGATGGATCAGGACATGTTTTCTAATCCACAGGAAGAATTTATGAATATTGTTTACAAGAATACTGAAGTGAATCCATCTGAGGATCTCACTAAATTTTCCCAATATGCAGGAGCTTATAGTGCTGCAACAGTTGATAAAGCTGTAGAAGTTTCTCAGATGATGATTCAGAAAGATCTCCATATAGCTTCACTTGAAGAGCAAGTTAAGGAAAGTCAGCAAAAGATTACTCAATCGCAACAACAACTACAAGATCAAGAACTCAGGTTCAAAGAGTTAGAAAAACAGCTTGCCGAAGAAAAGAAGAAAGTTGATGAGCAGGTCTTAGGCAAACAACAACAATTGAATGAAGAAATTTCCAGGTTACAAGGTTTGAGACAAAATGAGAAGAATGTGAAGATTGTACAAGAAAAGGAGTTTCAAACAGCTTTAGATAGGTTCAAAGATTTTCCTAAGTTAAGTGAATTCAAATCAGAAGCTCTTGAAGCTAATAAACTGATGTCTCAACAATTGAATGAATTTTGTGCAAAACTATTACAGGCAGAACCATTTTGTGATATTACCTCATCCTTGATCCAGAACATTATTACTCTCAGACAAGAAATTGATGATGCTGATGAAAAGATTTCTGAATTTCTTACTTGGCAAGATACAGAAAAAGGAAGAGAAGCTAATCTTCCTAGGATAGAAGAAAGACATAAAGAAATCTTGTTTACAGAATGGGAACATCAGATAATGAAAGACGAGAGAGAAATATCAAGAGCTAGGAGCATGATGAGTAATATCACGCAATTTATAAATGACAGCTTGTATTCAATCAATCTCATTTCAGACTGTGTTCCTGGCAGTTTGCCTAAAGTGAAAGAAACTGAAAACAGATGGAAAGAAGAAATGATGAATAAAAGTCAACAAATCGACAAACTTCAAGCAATATCTTGGGAAAATATGTGGACTTATTTAATTAAGCCAAACAATCAACAAATGGCTATTAAATTCCTTTCAAATGCTGTCGATTGTTTAATTCCATAATTTTCCGATGCCACCTACGCTGGACAGCTGCATTCCGAGATGAGTCATCCACCGAGGCTCCAAGATATGCTGAAGATTTGCAACTTGGCTACATCAAGCGAGAAAGAAAAGAAATGAATCAGTTTCATTTAAGATAGCATTTCTGTTTTTAATTTGATAGATTGTAGCAGTAGTAGTAGGATTTTGTTATGTAATTTCTTATTTAAATCCCTCTCATGCATTTAGAGAGGGATCCGAAGTTGTAATATTTTTTGGACTTGGAGCTTACATTTCTGGTACTCCATTCCCTCTTATATTTTATAAAGGATCACATCTGGTGATTTTTATGCTGAAATTATCTTTGAAGTGTTGCATTTATGTACCTTTGGATTTGATTTTACATTGGAGTTACTGGATTAGAGTATCAGATTTCATTTGACAGTCTTCAAGATGAATGAGGTATTTCTATCTGTTCACTGTTGATTTCCTTTATTATATGATATTCGTTTGAAAATTTTCTATCATTTATATATATGGTTTTCATAACTTTTCCTTTTATATATCATTTCTGAGTATAATTGAAATGTTATCTTTCACAAGCATATATAGATGGTATACAATTATGAATGCAATATGCTAATATAACTTTGTTTAATTTCTTAAAAAGAGTTATCTTTATTCGTTTCTACACATTTCAATTTAAAATAATACATTCTCATGGTTATTGTTAAATTGGAACAATCTTAAGTTGTATTCACATATAATTACCCGGGTTAGTGTTAGAATTTCTTTATCAGCATTTAGTTTAATTAGATAGTTTTATTTCAGTCAATTTAGTCCCATTTCCACTCATCCAAATCAACTCCCCACCAACCCATTTAGTTATAAGGAAACTGGTCCTTTAAATCCAGTCGGAGCCACCATACGAAATGGAAAAGGAGTTGTCCCAAGGTCCCGACCAGGTGGTTTTCCTGAATGTTTGAAGCAGAGATTTTCTAGGCTTCAACATTTTTGGTGCTAGAAGGAGGGCCTGAGCTATGAATGGCAAGTAAATCTTTATCTACAGGCCATTCTGAGAGCAAAACACCCTCATTAAATTCTTCAATTTCTTCTGAAATTCAAAATCCTAGAGAAGAAATTGCGAAGAATATTCATACACCCACTACCAAAATCTCAAAATATTCAGACAAGCAATCTCCTGAGTCTCCTGAGGTTCAAGATTTAATCCATAAATTGAAAGTATTCTCACTATCTCTTGAAGAGTCTGAAATATCTGAAGGTAGTGTAAGTTCAAAATTTGTTCCTTCAAAACCTATTACTAGGTTGCAAAGTGAAAAACTTGGTATTCCTCCGAAAGAATTTCCTTTACCTAGTAAGGGAAAAACAAAAAGATTTCAATCGGAATCAGAAAGTGATACAAGTTCATCATCTCATATTCAATCACCTGTTTCCGAAACCACAACTCAACAAAGTGCAGTTTTTTCCACATCATCTCCTCAAACATCATTTCCTCAATCATCATCTGCTCAGTCATCATCAATCTCAACATCATCTATTCCAACAACTTTTATTCAAACAACGCCAGTTTCTACTACTCCTCCAATAGTCGTTCCGATAATGGCTAGACCATGGGCTACTCCAGGGGCAGTCAACATGGCTGCACCTTTACATGATTTACCAGACAATCCTAGAAAATGGCTTCCAAAATTTAGTCCAGATCTTAACATTCAAGCTAAAGAACATATCAATAACTTTATGCTGGCTGTAAATTTGAATCGAGTCACACATGAAGATGTTGTAGTCAGATTATTCCCTTATACTCTTCAAGGAGCAGCAGGATCATGGTACTTTTCATTACCTTCGGGATCCATAACAAGTTGGGCCATTTTTGCAGATCATTTTTTAACCAAATTTGGAGATGACCGATCAATAGCTACTTTACTCAATGACCTCTCAAATTTGAATATAGAACCCAAAGAACCCATTAAAGATTTCAACGCTAGATTCAACAAACTCTTGAACAAAATCCACACAGATTCACAGCCTAGTGAACAAGTCAGAAGTGAATGGTATATAACTTCCTTACCCTCAAACATAGCAATTTTTGTAGATAGAGCTGCAAAACCTACATTAGCCGAGAATATGAAAGAGGCTATTGCGGTAGAAAAACGAATTATTTCTCTAGAAAAGAAAAATTCTATTGAGGATAGGAAATCAAAGAAAGTCAGCTTCAAAGATGATTCAAAGAAAAAGGCAAAAGATCCATATGACATGGAGGGTTTACAGAAAGTTCTTAAAACCATGTCAAATGAAATGGTTGAAATTAAAAAACAAGTAGCTGAAACTTCTACCAAAAAACCATTCCGAAATTTCAGAAGAAACCAAGTTGAATCTAAACCTCCTAATGCAATCTCTAATGCAGAATCAGAGGAAGAAGAAGAAGAAGAATATATATCTTTAGTATCAGATGAGGAAGATGAGAATGAAGAAATAGCTGAATTACATGGAATGTGGGATTTTATCCTCCCTAACTATGATAGTGAGGTAGAACAAGAAGCTATGCCTATAAGTACTAGGAGTAAATCTACAGCAGAGCCTATACAAACAGCTCCTAAAAAGAAAATCACAACTCCAAGTACCAAAGACAAATCCCCTGCAAAGAAAGCTTCTCCATTACCTACTCAAAATCAGCCATCTTCTTCTAATCCTCCCACATCGACAATAAAGACTTTAGTGGTGTCAGATCGTATGGAGTACAACATTGTTGAAGAAATGAAAAAGATCAAAGCCAATATTTCCTTACATGAACTCAACAAACTAAAACATCAGCAGAAGTTGCTATTGAAAGAATTAAACGCTACACCAATTGCTCCTTTACCAAGCAGTGTAGTTGCAAAAGAAGCTAGAGGAGTTGGTAAACCACCAGATAAGGTAGATGCTACTAATACTATGCTCATTGGAGAAAAGTCAAATTCTCAAACTCCTCATTTTCTTCTGACTTATGAAATCTACAATAAGAATCTACATAATTGTTTAATTGATTTTGGAGCTTCCTCTAATATAATGCCTACTTCTGTTTGTGCCAAATTGAATATCGAACCACAGAAATCGACAGTTCATATTGTTCAATTGGATCGCTCTAAAGTTCAAGTTGTACGAGAAATCAATTCAGTTACTATCAAATTAGCTTCTGATCCTAGAATTGTCCAAATAATTGATATTTTGATTGCTGATATTCCTGAATTCTATGGATTAATTTTAAGCAGGGACTGGTCTGCGAAACTTAATGGTTATATCTCGACTGATTATTCACATATGTGGCTTCCCTACAAAGGGAAACCAAATCAAATCAAAATCGAACGAGAAAAACATATGACACACACTGTCACTGAATTTGAACAACCTAACGAACCTGTGGCATTCAATAACAATATTCTTGGAGGTTATTCTGTTGAATCATTTCTTGGAAACTTCAAAGCACCCCAATCACCTTTTTCTGTAAATACTTTTGTTTCTCAAATAGAAAAATTTTCACAATCCGATTCTTCCATAATTGTAAATACTTCTGATGTAATTATAGATAAGTCAATAGATAAATCTTTATTTTGGTCGTTATATTTTGATCGATCAAAATCTAGTGATGGAGCTAGAGCAGGATGCATTTTAATCGATCTGGATGGAGAAAAAACCATGCTGTCATGTAGGCTAGAATTTGAGTGTACTAATAATACCGCAGAATATGAAGCCTTGGTTCAAGGACTTTATAAAGCTATAGGGTTAGATGTTAAATACTTGAAAGTTTTTGGTGATTCCGAAATTGTCATGAAACAAGTTAGGAATACTATTCATTGCCTTTTAGGACATCTTAAACACTATCAAACCCTAGTACAAGATCTCACCACTCATTTTTTAGCATTCAATATTTCTCCTATTCCTAGGAATCAGAATACATCAGCTGACTTGTTAGCTAATGTTGCATCTAAACTCCTACCTGCTGAAGATTGCAGTCCCGATAGGTTTTCTGTAGAATTAATTTTTCATCCATCTGTCCCAGACAATGTTACAAATTGGAGAGTTTTCTATCATGATCAAGATATTTTAAATTTCATGACTTCAGAGAAATCATATGATGAGCAAATTATTGATGAAGATGATCATGATTTACAAATTTCTTCAAAAGGTAATGAAAATCCCATTCCGAAATCTGTTGTTAAATTGGAGGACTTATATGATATTAAAGACAGATTCAAGAAAGTCACTAATGCCAAACTTCAAAGTTCCACTTTGAAGTTTGAATTAGTAAATCTTGGTTCTGATTCCAAACCTCAAAAAGTTAATTTAGGACTCAATTTAATACAAGAGGAAATGAATGCTTTCATTAAACTCTTGAATAAATATAAAAACATTTTTGCTTGGAATTATGATGATTTAAAAACATATGATACTTCGGTTATTCAACACACAATTCCAATGCTTCCTGATATTAAACCTGTTCAACAAAAGCTAAGGAAGGTTCATCCAAATCTCGAAGGACAAATCAAATCAGAACTTAATAAACTTTTAAAAGCCAAAATCATTTTTCCTGTAAGGCACTCCAATTGGGTTTCCAATATGGTACCTGTAAGGAAGAAGAATGGTGATATAAGAATCTGTATTGATTTCGGAAATTTAAACAAGGCATGTTTAAAAGACAATTTCCCATTGCCAACCATGGAACAGATACTTCAAAAGGTAGCTGGTTCTGAACTTATGTCCTTTCTTGATGGATTTTCAGGCTATAATCAAGTCTTAGTTCATCCAGATGACAGATTGAAAACAACTTTCAGAACAAAATGGGGAACTTATGCTTATCAAAAAATTTCTTTTGGACTAATAAATGCAGGAGCAACTTTCCAAAGAGCCATGGACATAGCGTTTAAAGGTCTGATCAATAAGTCAGTTGTTGTTTATCTTGATGACATAACAGTATTTTCAAAAAAGAGAACCAATCATCTACATGATCTAAAGCAAATATTTGAAAGGTGTAGAAGGTTTGGTATTTCCTTAAATCCAAAGAAATCTTTCTTTGCTTTGGATGAAGGAAAACTCTTAGGATTTGTTGTGTCAAAAGATGGTATATACATTGATCCAAATAGATTAAAAGAGATCTTTGATATTTCTTTACGTCATAACAAAAAATCCATGCAATCATTTCTTGGACAGATCAATTTTGTAAAAAGATTCATTCCTGATTTTTCTTTAATTGTTTTACCTATGCAAAATATGATCAAGAAGAATTCAGTATTCAAATGGGGAAATAAAGAGGAAGAAGCCTTTGAGGCAATCAAACAAGGGATCATTAATGCACCAGCATTGAGTACCCCAGATTTTTCTAAAGATTTTATTTTGTATACCTTCGCCACTGAGACATCCTATGCAGCTGTTTTAACACAGCTCAATGATCAGAAAATTGAGCACCAATTTCTTTATTTAGCTCAAATCTACAAGGAGCTGAACTGAATTATTCCGATGTTGAAAAACAAGCCTTTGCTGTGTTTAAATCAATCAAGAATTTCAGACCTTTTCTCTTGAAAACTCATACAAAAATCATTGTCCCATTCTCTGCAGTGAGGCAATTATTAATTCAGAGAGAAGTAGGAGAAAAACAAGCTAACTGGGTAACAGCTTTGCAAGAATATGATGTTGATATTAAACCAGCTAAGATTGTTAGAGGACAAGATTTTTGCAGACTATTAGCAGGAGCTCATAACATACCAGAAAACCAAGATTCAAATCAAGATATTCAAGTAAGTCAGATAAGTGTTACAGATTCTGAATCTCAGTATGCTGATCTCCTCTATTACTTGAAAAATGGGTATGATCCTTCTAATCTCAGCTATAAGAGAAAACGTGCTTTAAGGTTAAAGGCTATTAAATATGAGATCATTGATAATGTGTTATTTAGAAAAAATTATGATTCAATTTTATTAAGATGTCTTGAAAAGACTAAAGCTGAAAAGGTTTTGCAGGAGTTGCATGATGGACCAGCAGGAGGTCATTTTGGAGCTGATGCCACAGCTTACAAAATAATTTGTGCTGGTTATTACTAGCCTACCCTTTTTAAAGATACACATGATTATGTAAGGAAATGCAAAATTTTCCAAACTGAAAGTGGAAGACAAAGGAAACCAGCTTTTCCTTTGCAACCAGTGAGTATTGAGCAACCATTTGAACATTGGGGGCTTGACATTATTGGTGAGATAGTACCTCATTCTTCCAAACAGCACAAGTACATCGTTACTGCAACTGATTACTTTACAAAATGGGTAGAGGCAATCCCTTTGAAGGTAGCCAATTCTGATGCAATTATTGATTTCATAGATCAATTCATCATAACCAGGTTTGGTGTACCTCAAGCTCTTGTCTTTGATAATGCATCTTATTTTTTCGGAAATAGTTTAATAAAATTTGCAGTCAAAAGAGGTTTTAAACTGAAATATTCAGCAAATTATTATCCATAAGGTAATGGTTTGGCTGAATCCACTAACAAAAATCTCATCAAAATCATTAAAAGGACTATTGATCAAAATCAAAAGAATTGGCACAAGTCTTTAATCTTTGCATTATGGGCTGATCATATCACTGAAAAAGCTTCAATAGGAACTTCACCTTTCAATTTAGTTTATGGAAAAGAAGCTGTGATACCATCAAATTTAACTCTTCCATCATTATCCCTAGTGCAATTTATTGAATAAAATCCTTCTTCATCCATTCAATTGAGATATGATCAAATCCTTAAACTAGAAGAAGATAGAGATAAAGCTAAAATTGTTCATGAAAAACATCAACAACTTGTAAAATCTTCTTTTGATGCAAGTTCTACCGGCTCAAAAATTTTGTCAATTGGTGATCTTGTTCTAAAATGGGATAAGGCACATGAAGAAAAAGGTAAGCATACCAAATTTTAGAAAATGTGACTTGGACCATTTCAGATCGTTGAAAATATAGGCTCAAATACATTCATACTCCAAGATCTAACAGGTAAGAGAGAATCTCTTCTTGTAAATGGGCTTATCTTGAAGAAATTATTTTCATAAGGAGGCAACCCCTTCTTAAACTGTACATATTCCTTTCTGCAAAGTGTTTAATTGTTTTTGCAAATAAAGGTTGTTAATAAGTCTCTAATTGACTATTTACATGTTAGAAAATTTCTTAGGAAGAATATTATAAATATTTATTTTATGTAAATAAGAATTTTTAAAGAAATGATCATAGTCTTTTGATAGTTTTAAATATGATGTTAACTTTGAAAGATTATACCAATTATTTGCATGATCTTTTGAAAAACTTGAGGGAAATGTAAAACATTATAAGTTTATTAAGCAGAGAGAGGTTATCTATAAAAGTAAATATTATTCAAGTCTTGGTACTCAAAAAACTCTGAAAAAATTTCATCCATTGATTCTTAAGGATAAAACTATTTCACCCCATCCATTTAGGTTGTGATTTTTTAGAATGTAATTCTAAGAAATTATGTAAAATTTTTAAGAGATAAGAGGTCTCATCATGAGCCGACTTACCATATTCATAAGAAGTAATGAAACTGACATTACCAATACTGCACATCAAAACAGGGTAATGGCTTATAAATATAAGACAAGGGGTCTCATCACAAGCCAGCTTGTTCAGTTTAATTACAACTATTGAATGGCATTGTTATTAACTGGCTACCAAACCAGAACAATGGCTCTCAAAAAATAAAAAATAAATAAAATACAAAAAACATGAGATAATATGTCTTATGAAATTATCTTTTAAAAAGTCATAATCTTAGTTGGATGGGACAATGAATATTTAATGGTTAAAAGGTAACCCTGTCGAAACTATGAACGTTTGCGAGCAGCAGAGGAAATACCTATGACGATAGAGTATATTATAAAACCAAACTTGGAGAAATTCACTTACTTCATTATTAATACCAATCAAAGCTTGAGATAACCCAAAAATGTTTTTATTCTCAAGAAACTAGAAAGAAATTGTAAATAATTTTTATTCTTTTTCAGTTAGATTTTATTTTCGATTATCCTAGGATAGTTTTCATTATCTTTAAAAATCTTTACTTACTAAAAATATAGTATTCATTTTATTTTTTCAGAGATAACTGGTTCTTTCAGTGAATCGCCAATTGTTGTACTATACAACAACCCTCCCTTTTTCTTAATTTTAGAAAAAATTCATTTAGAAATAGGGTCCCTTTTTCTTTTCATAGAAATAAAAGGCTTAGAAATAAAGATACATTGTTTTGAAAAAGCTCATCTTTGTTTGTTTACAAACCAAATACAACATTCAAAACTTCTGATCCGATCAAATATAGAAGACCTTATCATAAAAAAACAAATCAAGTTTAAAAGTCCAATGAATAACAATCGCAATCGGAGAAAACCCTTAGAGGAAATTTGACATACAAACCCAAATCCTCCGATGCGATTAGTTCGATCACAAAACTTCAATCGCAAAAAGTTTAAGTTATCCATTCACATACTTCCGATGCGATGCGATCAGTCGCAATCGCATGATCGGGATACTCTTTAATAATCTCTTTGCAGTCAATTTGAAATTCTCCGATGCGACGCACGTTATTGCAATAAACGCTTTTCAAAAGAAAACAAACATTTGTTTGTTTAAATGACAAAAAATTTTATATGGTGGACCCCACCATCGGAAATCGGAGAAAGTTAACTATTCTTTTCGATTGAAATTCTCCGATTGCGATCTAAAACCATCTAATCGGAAATCGGCAAAAATTTACAATCGCAATCGGCCAATCGAAGAAATCTGTATTATGATATTTATGTGCCATTTGAAAACTTTCGATGCGATTGATAAATGACATTTATTACATTCAAAAAAATCAGAATAGGTGAATATTATAATATTTCACAAGCACCAAATCTCCATTTGTACATGGGTATTCAATAGCAAAATCGAATGAATATTGGTTGATGATTTCATTTTTAATACGTGAGTGTGACCCAAAAAGAACATTTACGCGCTATACGAAACCAATAAATAACGAATCATGAGTTCATAAGCGTTCCGTTCAAGTTGCTTGTTTGTCACGACTGAAATTTTATTGTTTTGCAAAGCCAAGGAACACTGAACCCTTTCGTTCACAGACAAAGGGAAATAGCATCAAACGCAGAAATGTCAAAGATAGCGAGAAGAGCCAAGACCACTGTTCCAGTTAAGTTTGTTGAGACTCCTACAGTCTCAAAATAGAAGCCAACAAAACTGAGATTAGTTACAGATACATCATGCCAAGGGCTCGGAAGAATGACGTGGGAAGGAGTCTACAATATATTGGAGAAAGAAAACCCCAAAGTCACAGTGGAAAAGGCATCAGTTCCAGACGAAGATAGCTCAGATTCTGACTCTGAGATTACTGAAAGATCACTTGCAAATTCATTTTTGCATCGAATTGCAGCCAGAGAAAGCATCATGCCTTATTATGATGTAGTTCGATGGGTCATCGACAGTGTGAAGATAAAGGACAGAACGTTTGTTTCAGCTTCTGGAGTGTGTTTTGGGTCGTTTAAAGCAGAAGACATTAAGGCAATGTATCATCTTCCGGATCCGCAAAAGGTGTATAACAAAGAATTTATCAAAGAGTTCGCTGATAATAATAAATTCCAATATGATCCTATCAAAGATTGGAGGAAAAATCCTGAGAAACATGGAAATGAAGCATCTGGTATGTATTCTGTAGATTCCCTCTTACCTCCGTATTGCTAGGCCGCTGCCATGATGTGTAGATTATTTGGCAATGATAATTCCGCTAGGTTTTCTGTACAAATGGTCCCATTAATCTTAGCTGCTGTCAATTCTGACATTATGGACTGGGCTGTTATTCTTTCTGATAGAATGGCCAATAGAATACTCGAGTACAGACAAGATAAAACCGCTGGAAATTCCACTCCTTTTTTCTTTTGTGCCTATATTCTAGATGCTCTTTGTTTTAATTCCGAGTTTCTCTTGTTAGGATGGAAATGGACTCCCAAAGACCCTACCCCAATTCATATATATCATAAAATTCTTTGGAAAGTTCATTTCCAAGATAATGTGTATAGAATATGCCATGGTTTCCTTATCCCTGTTTTCCAAACCATTTTCAATCGCTTCCCTCCTAGATTCTCTGATAAAGCTAAAGCCGACTTATCCTCAATAGGAGATTGGTTTGGAGAGGAGAAATTTACATACATCAGGATTTTTGGTAGTATTGTGGAACCCCATGTTCTTCCTCTTATTGTTCCAGACAAACTTCTCGCCCAAGAAATTTCCTATCAAATAACAGTTGAAGGAATATCCAGAGCTTTAAACAATAGTAAGAAGAGAATGTGGCCTCAATTCCCATTCAATTGTGGTCAGTTTACTTTAAATGACTTCAAACATGCAGAAAAGGAAGTCGCCAAAATAAAGGGTTGTAAATTTGCAACCATTCCAGGGAGACAATATGATCCGCGACAGATAGCCTTTAATGTTACTGCTTCAGTTTCAATTGCTTGATTTGAGCATGAACCAGATGAGTTTGATGATTTGTTTGTTTCGTTGAATGATTTTCCTCAAATTTATGATTTAGCCAATTCTAAATTTCAGAAGGAAGAAATGAATAAATTTTTGTTATTCAGAAGTCAAAGATTGTTGAGATTTCCTCTAGACCAACTGAGAATTCCTATACAAGGGTCAGAGACAGAGGATAAAATTGTCAAAACTCCAGGAGAAACATTTTCTGGTAAAGTCATTACACAATAGGCTATTAACCAGCCAACTGTACATACTGCAAAGGTGGGCACCGATGGCAAGCCTGAGACTCAGAAAGGAAATACTGATGGTAAAAATGATCGAAATACTGATCAGCAGTCCACTGCTCAAACAACAGAAAAATGCACAAGTACTGATGCTAATGTGCATAATCAAAAAGGAGGATCGGATAGAAAAACCATTGAGCAGAGTACATATATAGAGAAAGTACACACGCAATCGGGAGGAAAAGAAACTACTGAGAAAATTGTAGACTCTACTAATCTTAATGTTTCCTCTCAATTATTGAAACAATATGATCAATTCACTCAGCAATTGGGACTGCAAGATAAAGATAAAGAGCAAGTAGAGCAGGATGTCGAAATCATTCCTGAACATCCGACAGGGCATATTGTAGATTGAGGAGATCCCTCCTTTAGATGTATTTTACAGCCCTAAACATAAGGCTATTGTTAGAAGACAAAGAAAAACAAGGAAGATGGATCAGGACATGTTTTCTACTCCACAGGAAGAATTTATGAATATTGTTTACAAGAATACTGAAGTGAATCCATCTGAGGATCTCACTAAATTGTCCCAATATGCAGGAGCTTATAGTGCTGCAACAATTGATAAAGCTGTAGAAGTTTCTCAGATGATGATTCAAAAAGATCTCCATATAGCTTCACCTGAAGAGCAAGTTAAGGAAAGTCAGCAAAAGATTACTCAATCGCAACAACAACTACAAGATCAAGAACTCATGTTCAAAGAGTTAGAAAAATAGCTTGCCGAAGAAAAGAAGAAAGTTGATGAACAGGTCTTAGGCAAACAACAACAATTGAATGAAGAAATTTCCAAGTTATAAGGTTTGTTACAAAATGAGAAGAATGTGAAGATTGTACAAGAAAAGGAGTTTCAAATAGCTTTAGATAGGTTCAAAGATTTTCCTAAGTTAAGTGAATTCAAATCAAAAGCTCTTGAAGCTAATAAACTGTTGTCTCAACAATTGAATGAATTTTGTGCAAAACTATCACAGGCAAAACCATTTTGTGATATTACCTCATCCTTGATCTAGAACATTATTACTCTCAGACAAGAAATTGATGATGCTGATGAAAATATTTCTGAATTTCTTACTTGGCAAGATACAGAAAAAGGAAGAGAAGCTAATCTTCCTAGGATAGAAGAAAGACATAAAGAAATCTTGTTTACAGAATGGGAACATCATATAATGAAAGCCGAGAGAGCAATATCAAGAGCTAGGAGCATGATGAGTAATATCACGCAATTTATCAATGACAGCTTGTATTCAATCAATCTCATTTCAGATTGTGTTCCTGGCAGTTTGCCTAAAGTGAAAGAAACTGAAAACAGATGGAAGGAAGAAATGATGAATAAAAGTCAACAAATTGACAAACTTCAAGCAATATCTTGGGACAGTATGTGGACTCATTTAATTAAGCCAAACAATCAACAAATGGGTATTAAATTCCTTTCAAATGCTGTCGATTGTTTAATTCCAGAATTTTCCGATGCCACCTACGCCGGACAGCTACATTCCGAGATGAGTCATCCACCGAGGCTCCAAGATATGCTGAAGATTTGCAACTTGGCTACATCAAGCGAGAAAGAAAAGCAATGAATCAGTTTCATTTAAGATAGCATTTCTGTTTTTAATTTGATAGATTGTAGCAGTAGTAGTAGGATTTTGTTATGTAATTTCTTATTTAAATCCCTCTCATGCATTTAGAGAGGGATTCGAAGTTGTAATATTTTTTGGACTTGGAGCTTACATTTCTGTACTCCATTCCCTCTTATATTTTATAAAGGATCACATCTGGTGATTTTTATGCTGAAATTATCTTTGAAGTGTTGCATTTATGTACCTTTGGATTTGATTTTACATTGGAGTTACTGGATTAGAGTATCAGATTTCATTTGACAGTCTTCAAGATGAATGAGGTATTTCTATCTGTTCACTGTTGATTTCCTTTATTATATGATATTCGTTTGAAAATTTTCTATCATTTATATATATGGTTTTCATAACTTTTCCTTTTATATATCATTTCTGAGTATAATTGAAATGTTATCTTTCACAAGCATATATAGATGGTATACAATTATGAATGCAATATGCTAATATAACTTTGTTTAATTTCTTAAAAAGAGTTATCTTTATTCGTTTCTACACATTTCAATTTAAAATAATACATTCTCATGGTTATTGTTAAATTGGAACAATCTTAAGTTGTATTCACATATAATTACCCGGGTTAGTGTTAGAATTTCTTTATCAGCATTTAGTTTAATTAGATAGTTTTATTTCAGTCAATTTAGTCCCATTTCCACTCATCCAAATCAACTCCCCACCAACCCATTTAGTTATAAGGAAACTGGTCCTTTAAATCCAGCCGGAGCCACCATACCAAACGGAAAAGGAGCTGTCCTAAGGTCCCGACCGGGTGGTTTTCCCCAATGTTTGAAGCAGAGATTTTCTAGGCTTCAAAACGTCTATAGTATGATCTTGTGAAACTCAGAAATTTCAACCAGCGCATGAGCTCAAGGAAGCGTTGAAGGCTTTCATTATTTGTTTGGGTTAAAAGATTAAAGTGAAGAGGCAACTAAGTGTCAATTGGGTCGAATAAACATTCAAGTCGGAGAGTATATATGATGATTGATATGTGATGATCATTATATAATGGGTTTATTATAAGTTCAAATGTCAGGTTGAACTCCCATGACATAAGGGACTTGAATTTAATATCTCAAATCTTATAGATTTGAGATATTAACGCACTCATACTTAAGTGTTTAATTTGCCAGCGTAGAACAAAGGAATGTTGTGAGATTTCCTAGATTGGGGAAATTTTTGAGCCATGAAATGTGAAGGCATTATCCACAGCTAGAGATTGAAAAAAGTCAGAGAAAAACAGGACTGTGGGTTTACCCCGTCATCAAGTGGTATCGGAGCTAGAATTTAATTAGCTCTTTGAAAACTTTATTTTTAAATGCACATATATTGAATAGTGAGAAAGCTAATGTTTAAATCTATTTAACAGAGTTGCAGATTTGATTAAGTATGCAGTGAAGGTTGATAGCCCAAATGTGCAGAATCTGGAGCTGAAGAAAAGGAGTCTTGAAGATTACAGCAGATAGAGTGCATTGCAGGTGAAGGGAAAAGCAAGATCAGTCAGGGATCTTGAGAGGTAAGATGATGAGCCTTATTCGAACTCTGGTTGGAAGGTATTGTTTGCAGATTTCAGGGTGCAAGCAATTGAGGAGGGATCTCAGCAGACTCAGGTCATAAGCTTGAAAGCAGTGATAAGAAGAGTCCAACAAGGGATTCTGAGTGCAGAAAGAGTGTGGCAAAACCTGAAAGATTCCCAACTGAGGTTGGATGAAAGAAGAACAGAGGTGTTCTTGAGATAATTTGCAGAGTGAAGCCTAGAGAGCAGAAAAGAGTGCTTAGAAGGTTCTAGTAGAGAGGGGACTAGCACTTGCCAAAATCCGGATCTAGAGGAAGGGATTGGTGAGGTAAGTCACATCAAGAGAGCTTGCTATTGTAGAGGCTTATTGCAACTTGTGAGTGAAGAACTCCTAGAGAAGAGAATGGCTATTGAGAGCCATAGCATAGATTGCAGAGATTGCAGAGGTTCTAAGAGAAGCCACAGCAGAAGAGTGAGGGAAGATGCCAAAGAAAATGGCATAAGGAAGAGACTCACGAATGAATAATATTGGAAATAGATGGTTGAGATCAGTAAGTAGCTTATTGAACTGGAGAGGATGATAGAGGAAAACTAGAAAGTTGGTTGGGTCATGAAGAAGAAGATAAAGTGGCAGAGGTGACAAAGGAAGAAAGAGAAAATGATAAATGCTTAGAAGAAGAAGGAAATACTCACAGTGATTGAGTATCTGGAGAAGGACTTGAAGACTAAAAATTCAAGTGGGATCAAGGGGTCCAAGAGCCTTACATCTGACATATTTTGTATGTTGGCAGGAACAACAGGTGAGAGAGAACAAACTGTTGATGTTGTCACTGAGGAAGAAAATGGAGGAGCTACATGTTTTGAAGATGTCCATGCATAGTTAGAGAAATATTATTCTTTCCCACACATTGGAAGCAGAGGAGATTTAGTTTATGATTTTGGCTAGAAGCTGGAAGTTGGACAACTTGAAGAAATTGAAAGGGAGACCATTGAAGAATCTTTGAAGAGGATGGAAGACTTGGAACGGCGGGAAGATTTGGTGATCAAATCATCAAATAAGACCATGAGGTCTTATGTTTTTGCATCTGAAAAGTTGTGTGTGAATGCAGGTGTTAATGAAGGCAGTTCATATGATGGAACTATGATGAATGAAGCTGAGTTTCCAAGCAAGATATGATGAGTATCTTTTAGATGAAGATTAGATTGTGTTAGTGCAGCAGAAGGAATTCATTAATTCCTTATTTTATAGAGGAGATTGCTTCAATGAAGTTGGTGGAGATAAATTTGTCATTAATGCTAATAATGACAGACTACTTTTGTTGAATGTCCAAGTAACGAGTGATGGACAGGTAGCTGAAGCTTTTGCAGAGATGGAAAGTCAGAATTCCATTTTGATGAAGGCTGAGGAGATAGTGACAGTAGAAGATAGTGAAGAGGAGATGCCCGGATTGTGGCATGAATTAAGTGTTCTGGAGCAGAGGAAAAAACCCCATAGGGAAGGTGTTCGGATGTTAAGGACAGAGATGATTGAAGATGAGGGAGTTCATTTTTTATGAACTAGAGCAGAAACACATCCTTGCAGAGGATGGTGCAGAAAAGAGACTAGCTGATAAGATATGTTTGAAGAATTGGAATCAGCATTCTGATGTGCTGATTGAGAAGAAAAGAAAGTTGGGATAGCATACTGAGATGCTGGCAGAGTGGAGAAAGGCTCTGAGGCCTTGTGATTTTTATTCTAACAATTTTTTGATGAATGTAGATCCTGTTGATGATGGAGATAAGTTGACAGCATGGGGTAGTCAATTGAAGGAGAAGGAGAATTATTTGGAAGATTTTAAACCATGGAATGGAGAAATTGAGCTACTAGAGAGTATGCTGAATCAGCAGGATTCAATACAAGAGATAAAACCTCAATTTTAGAATTTTGGATTGCAGAATGTGAAGACACAATGGGATGAAGATAGAAAAGAATTGATGATTGAATCATCAGTTGGGACCATTGGGTATTGGGGTTTTGGAACTGATGAATTGGCTATGTTTACAGGAATGATAGAAGACAATCCATCACTTGGAGTTGTCTTAGAAGAAGAAGAGTTGTTTCAAAATGGAGATGAGCAGCTGAAAGAAGAGAAGGCAGCCATGTCTCATATGCAGAAATTTTTTGCTGTTGATAGCAGGGAAGAATTGGCTTGTTTGAATAGCCAAGAGAAGATTAGAGAGAAGTCTGTAAGGCAGAGTGTAGGGGCTGCTACAGCAATGGAGAATCAGGGTTTTGCTCTAACAAAAGATGAAATTGCAAAGATGGGAGAGCTTGAGGTAAATCACGAAGAAGGGAGGAAATTTCTGAAGATTGCCACGCCCGAAGAAGAGGATGCTGAAACTGAGTTTCAGCATAGTGAAGATTTGTTTGGCCAAAGGAGAGGGCGATAATGTTTACAGAAAACATCCAGAGGAGAGAGTGAATCTCCAGAACAACAGCTTGGAGTATTGCTGGAGAGAAGGTTGAAGCAACAAGCTAAAGTGTTGTCAACATAGGAGAAAAGTTTTTACTGTTGTAGAGAGGGTATGGATGATTGGGTGGTAAATAGGGCAGCAGTAAGAATTGAAGAAATGAGAATGCAGCAACCAAAAGTAAGTTTCCAGCAGTCAGAGGAAAGATTAGACCGAGAAATTGAATTTATAAGAAAGTTGATGCAAGAGATGCCATCAAAAGGGACAACAGCAAGAAAGCTGAGAAACAATAGCAGCAAGAAGAAGACAATCACAGACTGTGAGGGCATATCAAGTGCAAAGATGTTGACCAAGATATGGAAGCCAGGAGGAATGCGAAAGAAGAACACTGCAATTGATGATTGGTTGCAGAACAAGGTGTGGGATCCAGGTAGACGAAGATGAAAGCACATGATCAGGAGATCATGAACCATTTTAACCTGGGGAGTCTGATGCAGGAGCATTAGGTTCAGGACAACATTTTGCACATAAATAAACATAAACAAGCCTCATGTTTTTGGTTCCCTATTAAATTATGCATATCTGAATTACTTTTAGCTAATTGTAGAGAAAGTGTAACTTCCTGAACGATTAGTGGGCAAAGGAAGATATAGTCCATCTCTATCTATCAGATAGTTAGGCTAAAATTTAGAACTGTAGGAATTTGAAGAGTTGTTGAATCATCAAAGAATCTGAATCGATTCATTGGTGATAGTTGTATAAAAATAAGTCTCTGTGGCAGAGTCCGAGATACCTGTAGAGAGAGAACTGCCTAGACTGCATGGTGCTGTAGAGTTGAAGGCCATCAGATTGAAGATCTGGCTGCTAAAAGGTTGTAAGTAAGCTCACTATATAAATCAGGAGTTTGATTTAGTATTATTGTGCATTTGTCGAGTTAAATCATGTGTGAATGTATATATGTTTTCTTGATGAAGGATAATGGATTTATGTGTAATTGAGCTCAAGTCAAATAAGAAAGGGTATGGAAATCTGAGTGGTAGAAACCGTGTTAAGAGCCATGACAATAGCCTGTGTGTCAAGGAGTGATTGTGTGGAAATTATGTGGTGAGAACAGTGCGTACTAAACCCCTGAATTAAAAGTTAATTAGGAGAAGAGGTGTAAAGTTTGTCCATATAATGTTGCAGAAGTTTGATTTGACTCTGCGAAAGGGAATTGTGAATTAAATTGTGCTTTGATCCCTGATGAGGGTGAAATTGAGTTAACCCTGGCCATTTCTTGCATGTGGTTGAATTAGAATCAACTTTGTGAGGAAACCTCTTGTTTCCTCCATGCCCATCCTTAGATACACATCTTCGGTGAATAGATTGACTGTAGTTGTCTTGGGTGAATTTCCATAAATCTCTTTCTGTCCTCAAATGCTTATCCTCGATGAATAAGTGGAACGCATTGTTCTGGTTTGGAGTGGGCAAACAGAGGCTCCGTACGAGAACAACCGGAAGTCGGATTTTGTACCCTCAAGGAGCATTGAACTCTACCTGTGATTAAAATAAGGTCGATTCATTGTTGACAAAGAAATATTGTTGGGTCTTATCAATTGTGGAAGGTAGAAGAGTTAATGGGCTTGAACTTTAAAGTGGAACCCTCAAGGCCGCACAGTAAAGATGGTTTTAAGATAGGATTCTAGTGTATCGCGCGACCACAAAGGTGGTAAGCTGTAATTGACAAAATAACGCGATATGTGCCTTTGATCGACACGTGGCTAAACATGGGTTCCAAAAAACACTCTCATCACGAATTAACGATCGTGTAATTAACGCCCACGATATCTAGTTTCGATCGTTGGATCGTCAAGGCTAGTATGATATTCCATCAGCTGTTGATGGGCAAGGAAAGTTAACTGGTCGACGGGCCCACATGTATTATGTTAATCGCTGGCGTGAATCTTAATGGGTTCGGGGTCAAACCCTTGTGGACCGAGAGGTATTTATAAAACATATTTGTAAGTCACGCAAGCCGTGGTATGGTAATGACAATGGGACTCGATTAATATGGGGAAAAAGGTTGTGTTTCATTATAAGTCCAACCTTGGTTGGAGTATCCATATGGTTTATGTATTTGGTTTGGTTGGAGGTTTTAATATAAGTGGAATGGGCACAATGCCTTGGTGATTAATTAACCAAGGTCTATAGTATGATCTTTTGAAACTCAGAAATTTCAACCAGTGCGTGAGCTCAAGGAAGCATTGAAGGCTTTCATTATTTGTTTGGGTTAAAAGATTAAAGTGAAGAGGAAACTAAGTGTCAATTGGGTCGAATAAACATTCGGGTCGGAGAGTATATATGATGATTTATATGTGATGATCATTATATAATGGGTTTATTATAAGTTCAAATGTCAGGTTCAACTCCCATGACATAAGGGACTTGAATTTAATATCTCAAATCTCAGAGATTTGAGACATTAACGTTCTTATATTTAAGTGTTTAATTTTCCAGTGTAGAACAAAGGAATGTTGTGAGATTGCCCAGAATGGGGAAATGTTTGAGCCATGAAATGTGAAGGAATTATGCACAACTAGAGATTGAAATAAGTCAGAGAAAAATGGGACTGTGGGTTTACCCCGTCATCACATAAAGAAGTTGACAGTGAAAATATATTTCATGAATCAATGTGGCACTTAGACTTTGATGGTTTTGTCAATAGATTAGGATCATAAGTAGGATGTTGGATCTATAAAATGGAAAAAAATCATTCAGAGGGTCATGCCTTTAGATTAAACATTAAATGTACAAATAACATGGCCGAGTATGAAGCTTTAAGTTTAGGACCGCAGATTATTAGAAAATTAGGAGGAAAAAGAGTTTCTATTTTGGGAGACTCTGACTTAATCATAAAACAGATCAAAGGAGAATATCTAGTGAACAATGTTAGACTAAGCCAATTCAAAGAAACTATTCTAGATCTAATTATAGATATGCTTGAATCTAACTTTTTGTGATTCCTAGGAAACAGAACAATCAAGCACACAATTTAGCTACTTTTGCGAGCACCTACAAACTGCCTTTTCATTGAAATCACCAATATATAGCAGACGTAAGGCACTGGCCTATTATTCCAGATAGCTTAAAATATTAGCAATTTTTTTCACAAGATGCTCAAATATACAATTTTATGAACGCTGAGGGAAAATTCCGAAATTGTAACATAGATATTGATTGTACAATAGATGACACTAAAAATAGTGAAACAGATGTAAATAATTTAGATTTAAATGAATCCACTAAATTCACTCAAATAGAAATAGATAAATTGGAAAATATAGAAATAGAAGAAATAGAAAATGATGATTCTGAGATTTTTAACCTTAAAAATAACTTTTTACCTAAGGGATTAGCCCCATTAGAAGATATTTTTGATTCAAATGATGTGGCAAGAAATCAAAAAATGGAACCATTAAGATCAGACATTGAAGAACATAACATAGGAAGAGAACAAAAGCCTAAGCTCATCAAATTATCCAAAGCATTACATTCAGAAGAAAAGCTGAAATATATAGCTCTGTTTAAATAATTTCAAGATGTTTTTGCCTAGAGTTATGAAGACCTTAAGTCTTATGACACCAGCATAATTCAACATAAAATACCCCATTAAAGAATATCAGAAACCATTTAGACAAAATATTAGGAGAATAAATCTAATTCTTATGCCTTTGATTGAAAAAGAATTAAAAGGGATGTATGAAGCATAGATCATTGCACCAATTAGATATTCTGATTGGGTCTCAAACTTAGTTCCTGCTAGGAAGAAAATAGGGGAAATTAGACATTGTATTGATTTCCGGAACTTAAACAAGGTGTCCTTAAAATATAACTATCCTCTTCCCGAAATGGACCATATTTTACAGAGGGTGGTAGGATCATCCAGGATTTCATTGCTTGATGGATTCTCTGGATCTAATCAAATCTTAGTTCAACTAGAAGACCAACCAAAGACAACATTTACCACTCCTTGGGGTACTTTCATGTATGTGAAAATTCCTTTTGGATTGATGAATGCAGGAGCTACTTTCCAGAGAGCTATGGGAATAGCCTTTGCTAAATAAATTCATGATTTTCTTGTAATTTATCTAGATGATATAACAGTATTTTTAAAAATAGATAATGAGCACATAGATCATTTAAGACAAGTGTTTATTAAATTCTGAAAATTTGGTATTTCTTTGAATCGCAAAAAGACAGTCTTTGGACTTAAATAACGTAAACTTTTGGGACACATAATCTCAAAAGAGGGAATTAGGATAGACCCAGCTAGAATAGAAGAAATTTTGAACATAATTCATATTAGAAATATCAAGGAATTACAATCTTTGATAGGTAAAATTAATTTTCTCAGAAGATTCATTACAAATATAGCATAGTTAATTAGAGAACTGAATAACATGTTAAAGAAAGATTCGGCACTTAAGTGGACAATAGAGGCCAAACAATCATTTGAATCAATCAAACAAGCCCTTAAAAAAACACGATTCCTAATAAGTCTTGATTTTAAAAAATATTTTATTATTTTTTCCTTTGCTTCAGAACATACTATTGTAGCAGTCTTGCTGCAAAAGAATGATCAACATTATTAACAACCCATTACATTTTTCATAAAATCATTAAGAGATGCCACATTAAAATAAAACATAATGGAAAAAAAAGAACTAGCTTTAGTAAAGGCTATTAAAGATTTCACTGTGTACATTTTATACTCTCACATCATTTCTTATGTTCCAAATTCAGTAGTTAAGGAAATTATGACTCAGAATGGGCCTGATGGTAAAAGAGGCAAATGGATTGCCACTATTTTGGAATATGACATAGTAATAAAGCCTACTAAACTTATAAAATACCAAGGTGTAATATTCAAAAATTTGCAAGCAGTAAATTGGAATAATAACTTTTTGCCTATATTATCTAGGAGGTGAATAAAAGGGGTAAAAGGCCCATGAATAGGAATAAAATCCCTCATATTGTGAAAGGTATCATTGGAGTAGCTTATTTTTCACCTTCGAGTGTGAAAAGGGGCAATTTTCATGAGGACAAGGTCAAATTTGACCAAGTCAACAACGTTGCCTAAGAGGTGTAGCTTGCTTGAGAAGACAACACAATTTGAGAGGGAGAAAGATTCTTTGTGGAATAAACCCTAATGTGTGGGGTCCAGGGCAAAGAGGCATTCACTTGCATAAAAGGAGAAAGAGGTAGCCATAGGGAGACATCTTTAAGTATTGTATTATTGGTCTAGAAGACTATTTGCATTCTCTGACTGTTCAACTGAGTTGCAATGCTGCTTAGCATGAGGGATTCCTATTTAGGATTTACTCTCCTTCTTGGGAGGCCTCTTGAAGGATTGAACTTCATTTCTCCACATATTGGCTCAAGGCCAAATCCACTTCTTTAGTCACTGCGTTATTTCTGCTGAAGTATAACGTAGTGTTGTTGGGTGTTGTAGTGGAGGGGTTCCACAACACCATTCCTTGTCTCATCTTTACAATGAGGGAGCTTCTATTCCTAGGGAAGATTAGTGAGGAAGAGTTACAAAGCTGAATTGCATATTTTGGCATCAAGCCAAGCATCTCCCATCATATACAGCATAGTCCCTTCTCTAGACTGCATTATTCCAGTGAATATCTGCAGTGGGGGTTTCCACCACCATTTTGGAAGGAAAGATCTTCAGTGTTAGGATCAGCCTATCACTTGAGAGATCTATTGGAGGAGGTTCATTTCAGATTGATCGTCATCTTCATCCATATCCTTCTATTTTCTGAGTTGTAGCTATTGCTCAGCAACTCTGACATTTCTGCAGATTTTTCCATTTGTACATGTATTGCAGTCAATCCTTCTAAGGATTGTGTATTATTGTTGTATTAGTATTTTTAGGGGTTGAGAGCTTTCTTCCCTGCATTCCTTTGAGCTGATATGGATATATCATTTTGTTATCATTTATTTTGCTGCAGTGTCTCCTATAAACTGCGTTGGTATAGCATTATGTAATCTCTCTATAGAAGTGTGCTCACATTTCTTGTACATGTTTTGTTGAGGCTCTCATTGCCTAGCTTGAGTGATTGATTCCTCAAAGAATTGTAATATTTTTCTACTATATTATACATTCATTGGATATTTTCATATTCATATGTTCATTGCTATAAAATAACATTGTTATTCCATTGTATCTTCATGCATTGTTGCAGTCCCTTCATCGGGCACTTTAAGAAGACATCTAGGTGTGGGAGATCTGTTTAACCACCCTGGAAGGATTTATTTGGAGCCTCCTCTTGGATTCAGCACTTAGATACATTGATCTAAGGGATCCAGGTCCTAGTTTCAATTCTTGTAGCAACCATTACTGGAAAATGTGCTTTCCATTCATGCCTTGCTAGCTGTTCCAGATTTGGAATATTACAGTGGTATCAGAGCTACTTTCTTGGCTCAAACTATGAGTCTAAGCCAAAGAAGATTAGAATATTAAAGAGGATGGGTTTTATCTCGTCATATTTTTGATCCATGAAGAACCTCCCCAAGGAGGTTAAGTAGAAAGAAGAGGAAGAACCCTGCACTTCCTATTATCGTCAAGGAGACAGAGAGATAAGCACGAAAAAGACTCCATATTTTGGAGAAGAAAGAGGGGATAAGATTACAAAGCTTCTTCCTAGATTTGTACATATTATTCATGAAGACTTCAAGAGAATAATGAGAGAGATGTATGAATAATCTCCAAGAGGGTTTGAATCAAAAGAAAACTCTAGATTGACATATGAGGAGTCTGAGCAAGCAGTTACACACCCTAACACACAATGTAGTCACTTGCCCAGGATTGCCGGAAGAGTGACGGAAAGAGGAGAAGAGGTTTCTAGGATGGAAACCCTTAGTAATTTCTTGAAATATTATGAGTTTCAAACTCAGAAATTCCAATATCATCTTAGTTTTTCAGAGTTTTGCAAGATGAAGGTGAAAGGAAGAGAGCAGCAAGATAGATTTATTCTATCTACCTTTGAGGGTTCACCTACATGTTCAGCCAAAGCTTGCGTAGAGGAGTTAGAGACCTTCTTGCAGCAGCATCACATTCTTGAAGATGAAGCCATCAAAATTGCGGTGCTGCATTTGAGAGGTAAGGCTTATGCCTGGTGGATCTTTGAATCCTTTTCTTTGAAAAATGTAAACATTGCATCTTATTCAAGTTTCACTAAGGCATTAGTGAAAATATTTGATAGAGGGATTCATGAGACACACATGGTGGGAGTAAAAAAGAAAAATAAAATAAAACCCTTGCATGAGAACGCAGTACCATCTCAGAAAATCATGGGAGAGGCTGCAAACTTGCACCATACTTTTCCGGAAGAAGGACTTCCATCTCACACCTTTGAGCAAGAAAGCATGGTGATCTATTTTCCAAAGAGGGGTCCAATCATTGGATGGTTTCCCATACATGTTGCATAGATTGAGGGCAACAACATTGTTCCATATAGAGATTAACTAATGCCTCATGTAGAGGAAGGAGGAGATTTTTCTCCAAATAGAGGGATGCTTGCATCTTTGCAAGGAAGTCCCTAGGATCTCATGTGTGGATATCAAGGCACAATTCATTTTTTACATGTGCCATTGTTGAGGAGGTGTGGAACCATGGAGACACAAGGAGGAGGTAGGGAGCAGAACCAGTATCACGAGATGAGATGTACACATCCCTGTCCACTTCAGGAGGTTGATACGCCTAAGAAGGTGATTGGATTGTGCAGTGGAAGCATGGAGAGTTTTCTCCATTCATATATTCACTCATCTCTTGATTATGATGTCTCATTACATGGAGAAATTTTTCCAGGGAGACCACTGGATCAGCAAAGGAGGATGGATGTTTCACATGTTGAGGCACCACTCAATTATTTCAATAGGGTGGAGACCTTGGGAGAGCTTGATACAACACTGGGAGTCTGGGGTAGACACAAGGAGAGAGAAAGCATTCCCTCAACATCAGCATCACCCACTTCCATTTCAAATTCTACGCTGTGGCAGAAGTACTAGGGGAAGGATAACAACCTTCCAACTTGCATCTTTGGCATGAGATATGTCAAAGAAGATAGTGACCATATGACAGGTGCTCTTCATCAGAGATCATCAGTGCTATCGCTATGGAGGATAGATCCATATTGGAACTCCAAGTTGTTGGTGGAGTACTCTAAGGATCTTCATACTTGTAGGATATTGGATGGCTAGTTGCACTTGGAGAAGTATTCAGTCATAGATGGGGTCATATTCTATCAAGGTAGGATCTTGTTATCTAGAGCTTCCAATCTCAAGGAGAAGTTTCTACAAGCAACTCATGAGGATTTCCTTTTCAGCACCACGTTTTCTATGAGAGCATACCACACCATCATGGAGCGGTATTTTTGGGGGGGCTTTGAGGAGGAGATATATCAACATATGAGTAGATGCATGGATTACACAGAGATGGAGGAGTTAGCACAACTACCTCTATTCTCTTTGAGGATGAGGGGGGACTCATCTATTACCCACTCCATTCGTATGAGCAGAAAATATGGTAAGGGTATTCATTGTTGCTTACATGATTCTTTGTATATATATATATATATATATATATATATATAGATACATCCCTTAACCAAACATGTGTAGGATGATGCTCTAAGGAGGAGCATTCTTTTTTCTAGACCACATGGTTTAGATGAGGTCATAAGCATGATTGATGGCCATTCCCTAGGAGGACTTAGGGAAAAGAGATATTATGGAGGGCATGTTCATTCTACACCATGCATCATTCACTTCCTCCATACTTATGATGAGATTGGAGTAGCATGCAAGTGGTTGAGAAGCCACATTTTTTATCAGTCTCTATTGCAATTTAGGGTCAAGCTGCATTCCTTTCATTTGAGGGATAATTTTCCTTCTCACTTGTTACACATGGAAGCAATCATGATTCTCATTTTTTCTCCCTATGATTCTATTTTTTATGTCTTTACGAGTAGCGTCCTTGGGAGATACACACATTGGCTGATGTTGGGTGTGGAGCCTGATTATCTTTTTTATTTTGTATCACAACGTTGGACCTCTATACCTTAATGGAGCGACAATGCCGCTTATAAGTAATCGATGCCTGGGGGGGTCCAGGGGGGGTTGGCTGTGACTTTATGGAGCCCCTCCCTGGTGGGGGTTTTCAGGGGCAGCTCCCCCAAAGCTAAAAATAGATGTAAAATTTCCTGGTAAAAGTATAGTAATTTCTAGTCAGTCTCGACCATTCATTAGGTGGATGATCTGACAGTAGAAGTTATGTTTAGTTTAGGGTTTTTTTCCCTAGAAGGCAACCCCTCACTTTTATGAGGGTATTTTATTGCGGTTGTGGATTGTACGTGTATTCTTGGAGCAAGAAACAAATAGGGAGATTGTGAGAGAGAATAGAGGATATTATAGTGGATCTTTTGTAGGTTGTGTCTCTTCATTTTGCTGGATAATAGAAAGTAATGACTGGTTTTTCGGGTTGGACGTAGCCCAAAATTGGTGAACCACATATATATGTGTCTCTCTAGTTTTATGTGTTTTGTGTGCTTGTGTTTTCCGCATATCTTATGTGTTGCATTGCTTTGTAACATTTAATTTTATAACAACTGGTATCATAACCGAAGGTCTATTTGGCTGATAAATGCGCATAAAAGAATGGTTCCTAGTTCGAGTGGGAGCAATGGCGGAAGATGGTAAATTTAGGGTTGAGAAATTTAACAGCCAAAACTTCTCGTTGTGGAAGATGCAGATGGAAGATTATCTGTATCAGAAAGATTTGTACCTACCATTGAGTGGAAAAATAAAGAATATGATGACTATGATAGACACAGAATGGGATATTCTTGATAGAAAGGAACTCGGAATAGTACGGTTGTGCATCGTGGCATCGGTAGTCTTCAATATTTCGAAGGAAACAACAACAGAGGGTTTGATTAAGGCGTTGGCGAAACTATATGAAAAACCCTCGGCCTCAAACAAGGTATTTCTTATGAAACGTTTATTTAATATGAAGATGTCAGAAGGCTGATCTGTTGTAGACCATTTAAATGATTTTAATACAGTTACCAGTCATTTAAGTTTTGTAGGGGTAAACTTTGATGATGAAGTTAGGGCTCTTTTATTATTGTGCTCATTGCCAAAAAGTTGGAATGGTTTAGCTATGGCCATTAGTAACTCTGTCTCTATATTTAGTACTTTAAAATTTGATGATGTTGTCGGTGCTATCCTTAGTAAGGAAATGCGACGGAAAAACTCCAGTGAGACATCAGGTAATGCTTTCAGTGCAGAGTCTAGGGGAAGAAAAATGGAAAGAGGAAAGAGCTCAGGATATCACAGTAAATCAAGGAAAGGAAAATCCAAGTCCAGATCAGGGATAGTGTCCTGGAAATGAGGAAAGAAAGGACACCTAAAGAAATATTGTAGATCTCAGACGGGAAAAGAAGGAGATGCACAGCAAGAAAAAAATCACGAAGCAAATGTGACAATTGATGTGTTACAAGATTATTTGATTCATTCTTTCGAAAATGTTATTGGTTCTCAGGTTGTAGATTTAGGGGCCTCATTCCATGCCACACCTGATAAGAAAAAGTTTCATGACTACGTTTAAGAAGATTTTGGAAAAGTACATTTGGGTGATGATAAACCCTCTAAAATTGTCAGAATGGGTAAAGTTCTTGTAAAACAACAAAATGGAAACCAATTGCTATTAAAGGAGGTAAGGCATGTTCTAGATCTAAAGAAAAATCTGATTTCAATAGGGCAATTAGGCAGTGAAGGTTGCGTGACAAATTTCATAGATAAAACGTGGAAGGTCACCAAAGGAGCCCTGGTAATAGAAAAATGCAAAAAGGTTGGTACATTGTATTTATGCAATGGTATTTCTAACTCTGTTAATGCTTTAACTTCCAAAGGAGCTGATGCAGCATTATGGAATCATAGGCTCAGACACATGAGTGAGAAGGGGATGAAGATTCTTCACTCAATAAATTTGTTGCTGGGTTTGAAGAATGTTGATTTGGATTTTTGTGAGAATTGCATTTTTGGAAAAAAGAAGAGAGTTATATTTCTCAGAGTTGGGAAAGAAAAGAAGCACAAAAATTGAGAGCTTGTCCATACAGATGTGTGGGGACCTACTCAGGTATCATCTCTTGGTGGATCTCGTTATTATGTTACTTTTATTTATGATGCAACTAGAAAAACTTGGATTTATTGTATGCAGAATAAATCTGATATATTTGATTCTTTCAAGAAATGGAAAGCTTTGGTTGAGATTGAGGTAGGAAAGGAGTTGAAGTGTCTCAGATCAGACAATGGAGGTGAAAATTGTAGCAAATAATTTGATAGGTAATATTCAGAGCATGGAATTTGCAAAGAGAAGACAGTTCCAAGAACACCACAAGAAAATGGTGTGTCAGAAAGGATTAACAAAACAATCATGGAGCGTGCAAGGTGCATGAGATTGCATTCAGGGTTGCCTTTACAATTTTGGGCAGATGTTGTAGATACTACTGTTTATCTAATAAACATAGGGCCTTCAAGTTCCTTGGATGGTGGTATTCCAGAGGAAGCATGGAAAGGTAAAAAAGTAAACTACTTTTTTAAAAGCCTTTTGGTTGTGAGGCCTTTGTCCATATTAATAAAGAAAATAGAACAAAGCTTCAAGAAAAATCAAAG
Source organism: Pinus albicaulis (assembly GCA_034641835.2). Lineage (NCBI taxonomy): Eukaryota > Viridiplantae > Streptophyta > Pinopsida > Pinales > Pinaceae > Pinus > Pinus albicaulis. The sequence continues at coordinate 1,298,395,726 of CM076574.1, read as the reverse complement.
AAATGTACCTTTATTGGATATGGTGTTAATGATTTTGGTTATCGCTTATATGATTATGAAAATCACAAAATCATTAAGAGAAGAGATGTAATATTCAATGAAAAGTTCTTGTATAAGAATCAGTTGCAGGAAAAGAAACAGGAAAAAGAAAACAAAGAATACACAGTTCTTTATGAGATCACAAAAAAGGTAAAGGTGCCTGAAAATAATAATAATCAACAGCCACAACAATAGCAACCACCAAAACAACAACAGGAACCTCAAACACCTGAAAGTGGTGTTAGAAGATCTACTAGGATAAGTAGACCCCTTGAACGATACTCTCCGTCATTATATTATTTATTGTTGACTGATTCTGGTGAACCCGAATGTTATGAAGAAGAAACGCCTGTTGAAATCAGGAAGAAGTGGGAGCTAGCCATGGAAGAAGAGATGGACTCCTTAATGCATAACCAGACTTGGGACTTAGTTAGGTTGCTTGCAGGTAAAACTACATTGCAGAATAAATGGGTTTACAGGCTGAAGGAAGAAGATGGAGGAAAACAGATGTACAAAGCTAGAATTTTGGTGAAGGGTTTTTCACAAAAGAAAAGTATTTATTTTGATGAAATATTTTCTCCTGTTGTTAAGATGACCTCAATCAGAAATATTTTAAGTCTTTTAGCAGCGGAAAATTTACATCTTGAAAAGTTAGATGTAAAGACAACATTTCTCCATGGAGATTTGGAGGAAGAGATCTATATGGAGCAGCTAGAAGGATATCAGGTGAAAGGGAAAGAAAAATTAGTGTGTAGGTTAAGGATGAGCTTGTATGGATTAAAACAGGCTCCAAGGCAGTGGTATCTAAAATTTGACAGGTTCATGTTTGAAAAAGGTTATACTAGATGTCACTATGATCATTATGTTTATCTGAAAAGGAAAAATTATGGCAGCTATATTATATTGTTATTGTATGTAGATGACATGCTTGTTACAGGGTCTAACATGCAGGAAATAAATGTGCTCAAAATAAAATTGGCAAATTCATTTACAATGAAGGATTTGGGAGCTTCAAACCAAATCCTTGGTATGAAAATAACTAGAGACAAGAAAAATTGCAAACTAACACTGTCTCAGAATGAGTACATACAAAAGGTGTTGAAAAGATTTAATATGCAGAATGAAAAACAAGTTAGTACACTTTTTGCTAGCCATTTCAAACTTAGTAAGGACATGTGCCCCAAGACCCAAGAAGAAATGGATTATATGTCTAAAGTTCCATATGCATTAGCAGTTTGAAGCTTAATGTATGCAATGGTCTACACAAGGCCTGATACTGCACATGCATTTGGATTTTTAAGCAGGTACATGAACAATCTAGGAAAAGAAAATTGGATGGCAGTAAAATGGATTCTCAGATATTTGATAGGTACCACAAATCAAGCATTATGCATTGGTGGTTCAAACATTTCTCTATAGGGATATGTTGATGCAGATATGGCAAGTGACAGAGATAACAGGAGGAGCACTACAGGGTATGTATTTACTGTAGGTGGAATAGCTGTCAGTTGGGTTTCAAAAATCCAAAGTGCTGTTGCACTTTCAACAAAAGAAGCAGAGTATGTTGCTACTACAGAGGCTATTAAAGAAATGATTTGGTTAAAAAGTTTTATGGATGAATTGGGTAAGAAGCATGATATGGGCACTTTATATAGTGATAGCCAAAGTTCCATTCATCTTGCAAAGAACTCAGAATTTAAGTCCAAGAATAAACACATACAGCTCAAGTACCATTTCATACGGTCAGTATTGGAAGATGGACAGTTGAAGCTGGAAAAGATACACACTAGCCAGAATATTGCAGATATGCTAACAAAAGTTGTAACTAGGGAGAAACTGAGATTATGCTTAGTTTCAATTGGTCTTCAAGGATGAAAATGAAGATGAGAAACAGCCAGGTCCAAAGAGGAGTTATTGTCCAGAAAATGAAGCAGTAGTGCAGTTGCTATAATCAGTCTCCAAGTGGGAGATTGTTGGGTGTGGAGCCTAATTATCTTGTTTATTTTGTATCACAGCGTTGGAACCCTGTACCTTAATGGGGCGGCAACACCATCCATAATTAAACGTTGCCTAGGGGGGTCCTGGGGGGGCAGTTGCAACTTTATGGAGCCCCCCCCCCCTTGTGGGGGATTTCGGGGGTAGTGCCCCCGAAGATAAGAACAGATGTAAAATTTCCTTGTAAAAGTATAGTAATTTCTAGTCAATCTAGGCTATTCATTAGGCAGATGATCTGACGGTAGAAGTTATGTTTAGTTTAGGGTTTTTTTCCCTAGAAGGAAACCCCTCACTTTTATGAGGGTATTCTGTTGCGGCTGTGGATTGTATGTGTATTCTCAGAGTGAGAAATATATAGGGAGACTGTGAGAGAGAACAAAGGATATTACATCAGATTTGCTATAGGTTGTCTCTTCATTTTGCTACATCATAGAAAGGAAGGACTGGTTGTTCATGGTGGACGTAGCCCAAACTAGGTGAACCACGTATATCTGTGTATCTTTGGTTTTATGTGTTTTGTGTGCTTGTGTTTTCTGCATATTTTATGTGTTGCATTTCTCTGTAATATTTAATTTTCTAACAGGTGAATGTGTCCTTTGGGGGAGAATCCTCCCACACTTTTTGCACTACATGTTCTAAGGGGAGCATGGGAGATGATATGGCCACTAGAACAACACATTTTTTTCCTTATGAGGTGAGCCATATGATAGATATGATGCCATAAGATGATGACTTCCAACTCATCATATATGGGGATATTTGGGCCAACTTGATTTGCATCATTGGGGGAGATATCTATGGAAATCTAGTCGTCATCCTGCCACTTTATGGCAACATTATTGTAGCCCAAGGATAACCAACACTCTACACTTATCCTAAGTGGAGAGATGGACAGCGTGGGGTAGGCTACATTGTCTACCATGTGCAGAATTTTAGCCCACCTACTATGCCGTAGCCAAAGGTGGATGACAGTTTTCAGGATTTGCCTAGTTGGGAGCTGACTCGTTTTGCATAGCTTATAGCTTGGGAATGGAGGATCCATATGGGAGAGATAATTCCCATCATATTTCAGATCCTATTCCTCAAGGAAACCTTTAGAAATCACTTTCCTATCCTCTTGAGTATTTCACCTTTACATGATGATGGCTTGATAGCTAACTTGAATGCTGAGGAGGAGCAATATGGAGACTTTATTGATGAGATACCATCACTTTCCTTGGAGGAGATCATCATAAATGCATGCTACAAGGAGAGGATGAGAAAATAATTCAGTCTATCCTTGCACTTGCTTGAGGACAAGCAATCTTTGAGAGGGGAGGACTGTAACATTCCAAAATTTGCAAGCAACACATTGGAATATTAATTTTTGCCTATATTATCTAGGAGGTGAATAAAATGGGTAAAAGGACCATGAGTAGGAATAAAATCCCTCATAGTGTGAAAGGGATAATTGGAGAAACTTATTTTTCACCTTCGAGTGTGAAAAGGGGAAATTTGCATGAGGAGAAGGTCAAGTTTGACCAAGTCAACAGTGTTGCCTAAGAGGTGTAGCTTGCTTGAGAAGACAACGCAATTTGAGAGGGAGAAATATTCTTTGTGGAAGAAACCCTAATGTGCGGGGTCCAGGGCAAAGAGGCATTCACTTGCATAAGAGGAGGAAGAGGCAGCCATAGGGAGACATCTTTGAGTATTGGATTATTAGTCTAGAAGACTATTTGCATTCTTCGGCTATTTAGCTGAGTTGTAGTGCTGCTTAGCACGAGGGCTTCCTGTTTAGGATTTCTTGTCCTTCTTGAGAGGCCTCTTAAAGGATTTCACTTCATTTTTTCCACATCTTAGCTCAAGGCCAAAGCCACTTCTTCAGTCACAGCATTATATCTGCTGAAGTATAATGTAGTGTTGTTGGGTGTTGCAGTGGACGGGTTCCACAACACCATTCCTTGTCTCATCTTTCAGAGGAGGGAGATTCTATTCATCGGGAAGGTTATTAAGGAAGGTTTCTGAGATTATTTTCATATCTTGGCATCAAGGCCAAGCATCTCCCATCATAGACATCACATTCCATTTTCCATACTGCGTTATTTCGGTGCATACTTGCAGTGAGGGTTTGCACCAGCTTCTTGGAGGGCAAGATCTTCAGTGTTGGGATCACCCTTGAAATTGAGAGATCCATTCAAGGAGGTTTATTCCATATTGAGCATCATCTTCAACCATCTCCATGCATTTCCAGCATTTAGTTGCAGCTGCTACCTATCAACTTTGGCATTTTTGCAGATTTTCCATTTGTATCTATATTATAGCCAATCCTCTTGAGGATTGTTGTATTGTTATTTTTAGGGGTTGAGAGCTTTCTTCCCCTGATTTCTTGAGCTGATATTGTCATATCATTATGTTATCATGTATTTTTTTGTAGTGTCTCCAATGAACTGCGTTATTTTAGCCATATGACATTTCTGCATAGTAGTGTTGCTATATTGTCTTGTACATGTCTCATTGAGGCTTTCGTTGCCCAGCTTGAGTGATTTATTTCTCAAATAATTGTACAAAATTTCTTCTATATTATACATTGGTTGGCTATCTACTTCTTCATGTGTGCAGAATTCATAAAATAATGCTGTTGATCCATTTTATGTTCATGTATTGCTACAGTCCCTTCATCAGACACTTTTTGAGGAAATCTAAGTGTGGGAGATTTGTTTAACCCACTTAGAATGATTTATTTGGAGCCTCCTCTTTGATTTAGCACTTAGACACATTTCTCTAAGGGATCCAGGTCTTGGTTTCAAATCCTGTAGCAGCCATTCCTGGAAAATTCATTTTCCAGTCATGCCTTGCTAGCTGTTCTAAATTTGGAATATTACACAAGGCTTAGCCAAACGCATGGCTGAATCAAAATATAAGGCCTTAGATATAATTTTTATTACTCAATTAGATGATCGGGAAGAGATGGAGACTCCATATTTCAGTAAACCTTTCTTGGATTCACCTTAGTATGCAGATATCATATTTGTATTACTGAACTTACAAGCTCCTCCTGGTTTGTCTAGGACTAAAAGTAGATTCCTAAAGTTAAAAGCAATGAAATACTGTATCATAGATAATGCTTTGTTTTGTAAAGATCATGATGGCATTCTTTTAAATTTTTTATTAAAGGATGAAGCTAATAAAATTATGCAAGAGTTTCATGTAGGTGACTGTGGAGGACATCTTTACTAGAAATCTACTGTTGATAAAATATTAAGGGCAGGTTTTCACTGGCACACTCTCTTTGCAGATATTAGAAAGTATGTGACCTCCTATCACAAATTTTAGATCTTTGCATGGAAGAAAAAACTGCTACCTTTACCTCTCAAACCCGTCTCCACCGAAATGACATTTTAGCAATGGGGTCTAGACTTCATTGGTGAAATTCACCCACCCTCCTCAGCCCAACATAAATGGATTTTGACAGCCACCGATTATTTCACCAAGTGGATAGAAGCCATCCCTTCTAGACAAGCCACTGATTTTGTCATCATTTCATTCCATGAAAATAATATTCTTTCCTGATTTGGATGTCCCCAAAATCTCATTATTGATAATGCAACTACCTTCAAATATAAAAAGATGATTGACTTCTGTAATAAATACCACATCACCCTTGGCCATTCCACTACCTATTACCCTCAAGGTAATGGACTTACAGAATCTTCCAACAAAAGCTTGGTAAATATCATTAAGAAATCGTTAGAAGACAACAAAAATACCTAGAACAAGAAGTTGGTCAATGCCTTATGGGCAGACATATTAACTACAAAGAAGTCCATTGGTGCATCTCCTTATCAACTAGTATATGGGATGGATGTTATTTTTCCATCCTCTTTAGGAGTAGCAACAATGAAGATGATCCAAGAAATACATGTAGAACCAAATGATATTCAGAGAAGGATAAATCACACTATACACTTGCAGCAAACCAGGGAAGATGTCTATGTCAAATCACAAGTGATCTATGATAAAATCAAGAAACAATTTGACAAGAAAAAAAAGGAAGATGATTTTTACATAGGTGATAAGGTGCTTAAATAGGATTCTAGAAGAGAGGATAAAGGTAAACATGGTAAATTTGATTTCCTATGGAAAGATCCCTATATAATTTATGGTTATAGAGGTAACAGAGCATTCTTTTTTAAGGAAATAGATGGATCAGATCTGCTAGGAGGACATGTGAATGGTAGAATTTTGAAGTATTACTTTTCTCTAGACTAACCATTAGTTAATTTTGTTTACTTTGCTCATTTTACATAACATTGCAGAGTTTAGATTGTATTGGATATTTTTCTTAAAAAGTTGAAGCTCGAAGAGAAGGCCCTAAGCTTTGAAACAAAAAATATCATAAGTATAAATAAAGCAGAGCTTAGAAAACACTTCAAGGCAAGCACAGTCAAATTTCAAAGTCTACTGATCCTAAAGTTCTTAACATTTCACCAAGAAATTCCATCCCCATGTGGAGCCACTGTTAGGGTCCTATAATAATAGGATTAATAATTTTGAATTGACTATGATCATTCTTGTAATATGTACATACTTTGATTGATGCAAAAAAATTTCCCATATTAAAAAATGTAAAGAGGGTAAATGTCCTAAAAGAAAAATCAAAGGACTAAAATAAAAAAATCAAAAAAGAAAATAAAAAATGAACCCCACCCAAAGAAAGAGATAAAATAGATCATGAAAGTGATGCAAATTAAAATGCCACTACTTTTTACTTTACTTTCCAAAATAAGATTGTGTGTAGCTTGTAAAAAATTCCACAATCCATGATAGTCAAACAACTTAATCTTGATTATTCATGCTTTAAATTTTATGCTAATAGATAGAGAATAAATATCTATCTAAATTTTTTAATCTTGGTAGATCAGTAGTTATGTAGAGAATAATAATGAGCTCAATAGTTTAATCTAAACCATTGGAAGTAATAAGGTTAGAATTATATAGTTTCAATATTAGGAATTTTTCTTCTGTGATCCATAAAATATGTATCAGAAATTTTCGGTAAAAGTCACATATAAGAAATTTGTGTCGACGCGTTTCGAACCAGCAAGTGTGGTTCATCATCAGGACAAGATCATCTTGTCCTGATGATGAACCACACTTGCTGGTTCGAAACGCGTCGACACAAATTTCTTATATGTGACTTTTACCGAAAATTTCTGATACATTATATAGTTTGTTTATTTAAAATAAAAATAAAAAGGGTCTGCAAGCTTAAATGCACTCGAATAAATGAAGAAAAAATGTTAGGGTAGATGATGGATATGCAAAAGCAATTTTCACAAGGCATGGATAACAGAAAATGGTCATTTCAGATTACTAATTTCCTTCTAAAACTGATTCCCTCATAAAAATACCCCTTCCTCTTCATATTAACATTTCCCATTACTTCACTCATTTTCCATTCTTAAAATATCCCTTTCCTAAGTTAAAAGAACATTTATCTTTGGAAAAGTAAAATTCCTTTATTAATTTCGCTTTTTTCAAAATACCCCCTAAAATACACCTATCCTAAGTCTAAAGTTTAAGATGATAAGTCGGACCCCACTGTATCAAAACCTTCTCGATATCACTTTTACATTAAATATTAGTGTATTTTATATCCTGCTGATAATACATTCCCCCATCATATTTCATATTAACCCCGTTTAATATATTTAATTAAATTCATTCATATTCATTTAACCCCCCATTTATATTACTCCTTTGATTAACTTTATTTTATTAACTCCCGCATATAAAACACCTGTACCCCGTATTATATTAACTCCCACCTATATTTATTTCCCCAACCCCTTAATTTAATTTAATATATAGTTTATTAAAACCCCACTTTTATAAAGTTTCGACCCTTCGCATATATCACCCCGCCTATTGTATATTCTTAAACCTTTTTTATATACATAAAAATCATCACATTGACTTTAAAACTGGGCCCGGCCTTTTAAAAATCTCTGACGAATTCATCCTATTCCCCCAACCGTCAGATCACAATTGACCAGATCCAATGCCAAGTAACTCTTTTCGCATCCCCGATCGCCTAAACTTTAACACTACTCAGACCTTGCCAAATAGGTCTTTTTCATAGCCCCACTCCATGCTATGTGGCATCAGTTATTTCCATCACATCCTCCAAAATAATACCGCCCACCCACTTTTCACGATGCGAAAACCATTAGGCCTATTTATTTCGCACGTTATGAAAACCGCTCTTATTTGAAATTTTGACTCCATGTATTAAATTTTAACCACCGATTGGTTAAAAAGCCATAAGCCACCCTTTCAAGCCTTTTACCATTTATTTGTTTAGATTTTCAAAAAGAGAGCCTTTCTTGACCTATTCCAAACCTAAAGAATAGATAAAGACCTATTTTCAAGCCATTTTAACCAAAATTCAACACTCCTTGCTGCTAAATACTGTGCAGAACTGATTTGAAGCAATATAAAGACACAGAAAGGTTGCGTTGCATCCATAACCTCCTCTAAAAGTATAAAATCACCCTTTCCAGGTATTCCTCAGTGCAAAGGCATGTTCCTAAAGCAAAGAAAGTAACCTCTGAGTTAATTGAACCTGTTAGGAACTTTGCAGACCATAGAAAGCTAGTATTACCTCCAAACCCTTTCTGCATACACAATTCATCTATTTACAAATATTCTAGAGGTCAGTGAAAATGTGAATTTGGGTTACACTTTTTTCCCTTTTTTGAGAAAATAATTTCATTTTTTTCTATTCTTCAACTTTCTACAAGGAAAAACATTTTTTTTTGTTTAGAATTTTATTTTGCAATAAAAATAAAAGTTGTCAGAAATTTTATTGGCTTTCTATTACTTATTTTTTGAAATTTTTTTACACGCACTTGATATGTCAACTTAGCATTTCTTTGAGTGTGTGTTTTTTAACAATTAAAGGGTTCATAAAAGGTCATGTTAATATGCGCTAGTGTATTCTTTGAAAACTTTGTGTTTTTTAGAAATAAAATGTGTTACAACAATCTAGACAGGGTCTACTTCGGTTTCGTTGTATTTACAAAACCAATTGATGCATATCATAATTACCAAAAAAATTTGAACTGATCCAATATGAAAAAACTGCATATTTTGAATATGTTTCGGGAGGCACGAAATTTCTCAACATATAAGTTATAAACTAAAATTCTAAAAACTACCCATTACAGACGACGAACCAATGTAATGCACCATAATTTTTTTCCAATTTTTTTTACAATTTATTTTGGAAGATACGGAATATTGATTTAACTGAATCATAGTGATGTTCAGAAATTTTTTGCACCCATTTTATTACAAAATTAGTTAGAATTAGTAAATATTTATGAAATTCCATAAAATTTATATTTCCTAAAAGTAGATTGAATTCTACAAATGTTTGTCTTGGTTTCGACAGTTAATTCATAAATTTTCATGGATTTTAATCAATCCAAAAATGAAGAAATGTATTCAAAGGTTAGCGTTCAGCCGGACTTTCAAAAAAAGTTCGACCAAATTATTTTTTGCGCCGACGGTCCGTCAAGTATAAGGACACAAAATTTCAGCCGAATTTCTTACAAAATTTTGGCTGAAATTTTACTTGAATTTCCCTTTTCCGGAAAATACAACAAAGCCCCTCCAAAAAAACATTTCGGAGCAATATAAATTAACATAAACGCATTCATTATTTTCACATTTTTTCTCTAGAGATAAGGACTTTGACAACTTAACCATTTTGGGATTGTCTGCTCTAAGTTATTTCTTGATCACAAAGAGTAATTAATTGGATAAAATAAATAAATATGGCTTCCCGAGGTATTGTAACAGTAAATCCCTACAACCTCTAGTTGTAGATGTGGAATATACTCCCCTTGCAAGCAGAGACTTTAAAATTAGTGACCCTGTCATTGATTTTAACCTCCTGGAGCTTCATTGCTAGAGCCATGATAGATAAATTGACCAAGTTGATGATGTTTTCCTTTGGGAATCTAATTTTCCCAAGTATGTTATCCCATAGACCTTCCAGTGTCCATTGGTTATTAGACTTTGCCAAACATGTTATTTCCCTGACCAAAGAGCCTTTGTAACCCCTGGTAAAGGAATTTTATTCACCATCACAACTAAATAAATAAACCATATGCTACAAATTCAACCTAGTCCTAATGAAACCTCACTGTCCATTGAGATCCTTACCGATTTATATCTAAAGCTAAAATTCCCTAAGAGGTTCTAGATATTCCAAACCATCATTCCCTCATCAGTAGAAACTCCCAAAACTAACCATCCTTATCTAGTAGCTATATTCTCTGAGAGAACCAGCCATATCATCTCAATGCTGGTATGTATTCTGGGTTATTTCACTGATGACAATGTTGATGCTTCAGTCTTATGTTTCCTTTCTATTTTCTCCCCTGGTCAGCATCCTTCTTCTATATTTAATTTTTCCCATTAACTTTCCGATACAATGCATGAACAGTTGGTTAAATTATCACATGAGGGAGTATTCAAATACTCATATGTTCTGTTCCACATGTTTTTATAATTCAAATCTGAAATATTTGAAATCAACCTTCAAAAAATGGATTTTGAAGGTAATCCTCAATCAGTAATCATTTGGACTCCATTAATTAGGAAAGACTCCACACAGTCCACATAAAAAGACTTCATTGACTCATTCATCCATCCAATTGTCAACATGTTGAATAGCAGAAGTCAACCAAGAGTCAGTGATTATAGAAAAAGGGTCTTTTAATCATCAGAACACAGTAGGACAGGAGATTTCTACCTTTATCAAAACCACACAAAGATTAGGGTATATGGATCTAATCTCTTTCCATATAAGCTTCCCAAATACCTCCCAATGAGGTTACTTTCACTTGAATATATCAGGCATATCCTTAACTCTAATGAAATAAATTTCTTGTCATCCAAAAAGAAGAATCAATTTAAGATAAAAGAATCATATTGGTCCTTTTATTTGCAACAATAAAGGTGTAGGTCAAGCAGAAAAATATTTGCAGGAATTTAATTTCAGTCAGAGTTTCCAATGGTATTATGATCCTTTAGGAGTTATTATCAAACTAAGGATTAAATTTAAGTTAAATTCTTATGTACATAAATCCAGGCTAGATATTGAGAAATACTCCAATTAGTTTGAATGGTTGGAGAATACTTTAAAAGAGGCAGAGAAGCAAGGTGATACTAGTTACATCTTGTAGACTCTAACCCCATAGGATATGAACTCCAAAAGAGTCAGAGAAGAAGGATCATACTCAGCTGAAACCACCACTGAAACAAAAATAAAAATGATGTACAGGAAGAAGCCCAAATTAAATCCTGTAAATGAAGAAGTGGAAACTATTGATGTCATAGATACATATATAGAGGTAAAAGACAATGTTGCTCTAGTTGTTTCAGAGGAAACTCACTAGCATTCAACATCTAACACTCATATAATTCAAAAAAAACATAGCGTTGAGGTGTCATCCTCAAGTAAGCCAGCAGAAAAAGAGCAGGATATCATGTATAAGTACAAGGAAATGAAATTAAGAAATGAGGCATTAAAAGCAGATACTTAAGCCCAATATTGGAAGCAGACACCTAGTGACCAAAGAAGGTTGCTTTATGCATTTGATTACAAGACCAGGAATATGCATATGACTTTCTCACAGCCCATAGTGAGGCATCCTAAGTCATCAAAAGATTATAAGGAAACATCATATGAAGTTCAAGCCAAATATCTTCATCCTATAGACCAGATATAATTTCATAAGAAATCTGGTGAAATGTTGTATTCTACTATGAAAAATAAATCCATCAGTGTAAAAAAGATGCAAAATATTGTAGAAAACATCAGAGGTCGGCTAAAGTTAGAAAAGGCTTCATCACAATCCAAAGACAACAAAATAAAATCACTAGAAGATTTGGTTATTGAAGTAGGATATGATCCTACAAATGTCAAAGTTGCAGAAGAACTCATAAAGAAAAAGAATGCAGACATTATTGCATTAAAGAAAGAACTCAAATTTCCTCCTGCTGAACATCCACAGGAAAAAGTAGTGTTATAAAATGAAGGACAAAAATATGAGATGATGAACCTCATTCTTTAGTTAACTGCCCAATTGAAAGACATGGAAAATGAGATGGATAAGTTAGAGCAGGAGAAAAAGGCCAACATGGAAGCTATCACTGTCACTGCTATTCCTACAGTCACTACAACAGTTCCTTCAACTTTAGTAGAGGCATTGGCCCCATCAGTTGTCGTATCTATAGCACTTCCCATTTCATCAACAACTACATCAGCTACAGAGTCATCTACATTAGAAGCACAACTAAATGATGAAGCAGGTAAACTAGTTTAAGCAATGTAGGAGATTTCCATCCAGACTAATTAAATAAATAGACTTAAAGAATAGTAAAAAATTCTAGAGGATGAGAAGAAGTTACCTCATATCATGCACAATAATGAATTACAAAAGACAAAGAGATTGAATGAAAAAGTCCAAAGGCTATAAAATGAATTGACACTGACAGAACAACTTTGACATGCCAAACAACAGTTATGGGCCAATATCATTGACTCTATCAATGATATTTGGCCATCCATTCAAGTTATTTATGAGCATAAAGATCTTATCAAAGTAGCAACTTAAGCCATTTACGAAATCAAGCAAGAACTAGGTAAGAAGCCAAAGGAAGCTAATGAAATCATCAAGTTTATTGATTCAAAGAGTAAACATGAATATGAAGAAATTGGCTAGCTCAGATGACAAGAACAATTATTGAAGTTAGAAAAGTAATTTCTAAAAATAACTTGATGGTAGAGCTAGAAGAAAAATGTTAGAACATGGAGATTTCCATAACCAGATTCATGGTAAAGTTTTATATTTTGAGGCAAAAATGCCTACCAAATCCATTGGTTATTAATGACAAGTTGATGAAACATGAGGATTAGAATAAAAAAATCAGAGAAGTGGCAAAGGAACAGGCCAACATTCCTTCCTCAAAAGGAATTCCTACAGGAAAAGTACTTTATCAAGCTTTTGAAAAACTCTTTTACCTACAACATGAGGTAAAACATTTATTCATATACAAGCCTACATTTGCAAAATATACAGAGGCTGATGAAATATTCATAAGAATGGTAAAAATCAAATTACTAGAAGTAGAGGATTTGGAGAAGTTGATTGATTTACTATGAAAGTGAAAAGATAAAACAAATAAGTCAGGATAAAGGTAAACAGAGCAGTAAAAGTGAAGACAGAGCATGTAGTTTAAAGTTAAAAACAACACTTAAAGAGTAGCACAGCAATTAAAGAGTATCAGATGAAATTCCGATGGTTAAATTCAAAACAAATATGACAAAGAAGAGTTGAAGGAAGCCAACGTAAATGACACTCAACAACCTAAAAGACAACCTTCGTTGAGCAAAATTCAGAGAGAAAGCAACAAAAACATCAACAAGAAAACAAAAAATCAATAAAATCAGGGACAACTTGCATTAGTTAAATAGTTGTCTCTATCTTCTTGCATGAAGATATTTATTTTTGATTGAATAATTCCTAAGAAAATTTTATAATATTTGGTATTAGTTTCTTGTATAAATACTTGACAAATCGAAGTATTTAGGGTGGATTGTGGATTGCTAAACATTCCTATAGTTGCACTGATCTGAAGCCTGCGGTTTCATTGTACCATTTCAAGTTAGCAGACTGGATTGAGCAATAAAGCATCATATTACAGGATTCATGAGTTGAGCCACTTCAATGAAGTACTTTCACTTATTATATTGTTATTTTCTGAGGTTTTTCACATACTTGCATGTTTTCTAAGTCTAAATATTATAACAGGAATATTATTGCAAAAAACATTTAAGTGCACTCTGTTCTTAACTGTTATATATTTTGATGTTTTCTACTGATATCCAGATTATGGAATCCTTCATTTCTCCCTAGTTTCGATTGACCTCTGTAATTTTCCTTCATTATATGGATCCAAGAATCCTTAATTGCTCTATCATCTCGATTGAAACCATTTCATCATCTAGCCTAAATATATTAGTTACTCAGCTACCTTTCCCTGTGAACATTTTCTTTAGAACTTGATTATGGTCTATTGCTTGATACATTAGTTCCATAGCCCAATGGAAAACATACCTACATCTATCCATCTTAATTAGTGATTCCATCATCAAACCAAATAAAAATGAAAATTAATTAATCTCACATAACTAGCCTAAAATCAACTAAAAACAAAAATGTTAAGTCATAAAGAGAGAGCCCTCTCTGAGCATTAGGAAGGCTAGATCTTAATATTAAAAGTATGTTTGTGGTTACCTCTAATATTTATTTTTAAAAAAAAGCATAACAACCCTAGGAATTATTGGAGTAATAACAGGTTTGAGAATTTTGAAAAAATTTGGATCTAGAAGAATTTCAATATACGATGATTCAGAGTTAGTAATCAAACAAATAAAAGGTGAGTATCAAGCTAATCACCCAAGGATGAGGCAATATAGGAATGCAACACTTAACATTTTTAGAATGTTTTCATAATATACACTTAAAATAGTGCCGAGATTTCAAAACTTGATGGTTGATTCATTAGCCATTGCTGCAAGTAATTTCAGATATACAATGTTTTAAAATAAAAAATTTGAGATTCATATAAAGTATAGACCCTCCATTCCAGATAACTTGAAATTTTGGCAAGTTTTCTAGTACGATAAAAAATTGAACAATGTCCTTCATTGTGAAGGTGAGTTTGAGAACTATTCTATGGATGAAGTGTACAACAAGGATGACCAATTCATTGAGGCAGATCAAATTGACATACTTCAACTCAAGGAAAATGACATTTCAAAAGGTCTCATACCTTTGGAAGAGTTATTTGATCAAGATGACGTGGAGAGAAAACCTACTTTCATCCCCACATAAAAAGGTGTAGAGGATGTTAATATTGGAATAGTGGAGCAGCCAAAGTTCATTAATATTTCAAAGTCTCTGCCACCATAGGTAAAGCCTAAATATTTTGATTTCTTTACTAAGCTTTCTGATGTGTTTTCCTGGGATTACTCAAATCTAAAGGTGTACAATAAATATATAATTGAACATACCATCCATATCAAGCCAAATGAAAAGCATTTTAGAGAGAAGCTCATGAGAATAAATGCAAAGTTGTTGTCATCCATTGAGAAGGAGGTAAAGAAGCTCTATCAGGAAGGAATTATTGTTCCAGTCAGATTTTCAGATTGGATCTCCAATTTGGTTCCAGTGCGGAAGAAGACCGGTGATATTTGACTAGGTATAGATTTTAGAAATCTAAACAAAGTGTCATTGAATGAGAATTACCCACTGCCCAAAATGGACCATATAACTCAGTGAGTTATAGCATCGAACATGATGTCATTTTTGGATGGTTACTCAGGCTATAATTAGATCCTTGCGCATGAATATTATCGGGATAAGACAACATTCACTAAACCATGGGGTACCTTTAAATATGCTAATATGTTGTTTGGTTTGAAGAATGTTGGGGCCACTTTCCAGCTTGCCATGGACATAGATTTTGGTAACGAAAAAATATGTCTTCCTTTTTGTTTATTTAGATGACCTAACTATTAATAAAATTTAGATGATGATCATTTACACCATTTGAGAGTTGTGTTCCAACGATGTAGAAAATTTGGGATTTCCCTAAATCCTAAATAGTGTCTGTTTTCTATGGAAGAAGGGAAGTTGATGGGTCATATGATCTTAAAATATGGGATCCGGATATATCCTGCTAGATTTGAAGCAATACAACAAATTTATTTCCTTAGAAACAAGAAGCAAATCGAAGCGTTCAATGGTAGGATGAATTTCCTACGTAAGTTCAATCCCAACATAGCAGAACATCTTAAAGAGTTAAATAACATGCTGAAGAAGGAGAATGATGTTAGATGGTATAAAAATTCTCGTAATTCATTCAAATCGGTGAAATTTTCTTTGACCACTGCTCCAGTATTGACAAGTCCTGATTATTCACTATATTTCATTATATTTTCTTTTGCTTCTGAGTATACTTTGGCAGTAGTGCTTATGCAGAAAAAAAATAGGACAAAGTTGCCAATAGCATTCTTCAGTCCCACAATAACGGATGTAGCCCTCCGATACAACATAATAAAGAAACATGCCTTGGCCTTGGTCAAATCGCTTAAGGATTTCCATGTTTATATTCTGTACTCACATATTTTTTCATATGTTTTAAATGCAGCAGTTAAAGAAGTAATTATGAAAACATATCCAGAAGGAAGAAGAGGTATGTGGATAGCAGGACTTTTAGAGTATGACCTTGAGATCAAGTCAACCAAGCTTATCAAAGGGCAAGGCTTAGCCAAGTTCATGGCTAAGTCTAATCTACATGCACTTGACATCAATCTCATATCAACAATATATGATGATGAAGAAGGTGTAAATATTGTTCAGGTATCAGTTCTCTTTTCATCATCTCCACAGTATGATGATATCATTTATGTTTTACAAAATTTTAACCCTCCTTCGGACATGCCAAAGAGTAAGAGAAGATCCTTGAAGCTTAAGGCCTCAAAACATTGCATAATACATAGTGCACTTTACTGGAAGGATCCTAGAGGAGTGTTACTCAATTGGTTGGTAGAAGATGAGTCCAAATAAGTGATGAAGGATTTCCACAAGGGATATTGCGGAGGTCATTTGTACTTGAATAATACGGCCAACAAAGTACTTAGAGTGGGTTACTATTGGCTTACATTGTTTTTAGATTTGTACAAGATGGTCATGAGCTTCAATGAATGCCAAATTTTCCAAGGTAAATGTAAGCTTCTTCCTTTACCATTACAACCCATTTCAGTTGAAGCTCCTTTCCAGCAGTGGGGCTTAGATTTTATGAGTGAGAGACATCCATCCTCATCTGCCCAAGATAGATGGATACTTACCACCACAAACTATTTGACAAAGTGGATCGAAGTGATCCCAACTATGCAAGCTACATAATCAATTATAATTCAGTTTTTAGAAGCTAACATCGTGTCCCGATTTGGTTGTCCTAGGAAGATCATAATGGATAATGCTACAACCTTTAAATCAAAGAAGATGAAAAAATTATGTGATAATTATAACATTAAATTGGTTCATTCTACAGCATATTATCCACAAGGAAATTGATTGGCGAAGTCCTCCAACAAGTATTTGATCATCATAATCAAAAATATGTTGGAGGCGAACAAAAAGAAATGGCACAAGAATCTAAATAATGCACTTTGGGCAGATCGAGTAAGAAATAAGAGATCTATTGGCATGTATCCATTTCAGTTAGTTTATGGTGTGGATACAGTTTTCCCTACTTCATTAGATGTCCCAGCCATGAAGCTTCTACAAGAAGCTGGAAGTGAATAAAATGACATACAACGCAGAATAAACCAAATGATTCACTTGCAGCAGACAAGAGAAGTGTTTTAGAACACTTCTAACCTCCATGATAAGGTCAAGAAAATTTATGATAGGAAAACCAAGCAAGATTATTACAAGATCGATGATGTATTACTCTGTTGGGATTCCAAGAATGAAGACAAGGGTAAGCACAAGAAGCTCGATAATTTATGGAAATTTCCTTTTAAGATTGTAGCTAATCATGGACAAAATGCATATATATTAGAATAAATGGATGGGAAAAGTTGCTTAGGAGGGCCAGTTGATGGTAGGCTCCTGAAGCACTATCTCTTTTGATATGAAATTATGAAAAAAAATTATCCTCATTGTATCTATATCAGTTTGATATTCCTAAAAGTGTGAAGTGGAAAAGCATTGGAGTTCGGAGCCTGAAGTGAAGGCCATGAAGCTTCACTGAGTTTATAATATTTCAAGTTATGTTTGCACAAGAGTAAGTTCAGTTTTCAGTCATTGTTCCAGTCAAGTTTAGTCAAATTTCATTCAGTTTGAGTTAGTTTTTGTCATTGAGTTTTTGATATTTAGTCCTGTATTTCAATTTGAGTTTTTTGACCATATTGGCCTAATAAAAGAGGCATTTTTCTGCAAAATTCAGAGATATGTGGTTCTTGACACCTCTTTTAGAGCTACCATCCCCAATAAGGCCAATTTTAGTGTCATAATATGCATTCTGCCATCAGTGATCAAAATCACTCTTTTCATTCTCATTTTAGGTGTCCCACTCTAAAAATTTTATTTCATTTCATTAGGTCATGCTAAAATTTGTTTCACTGATGGTAGTCCTAGTCATAAAATTTCACTCTCCTTCACAAAATCTCATTTTTGGCCCACCTTCTTGTCTTGCTGAGCATAAAAACACTTTTGAAAAGTTTATCTTACTATTGATTATCTCAGTCAAAATTCAATCATACAAGTTAGGTCATTCAAGGTCCCATTAGGTCATTAGGTTTCAATGTTCAAGGTCTAAAAATGCACCATTTCATCTTAATAATGTCAGAAAAATGTGTGAGAGTGACTCAATAAACATTTTATTTTCATCTATATAATATCATCAGCATGTAAATATGATATTTTCAAATTTGTAACTTTGATTTTTATGATTTCATATCAAAATGTTATTTTGATATGAAAACAGAGATGTAATTTATTTTTAATTTTATATGTAATTTTATGCTATCTATATGTAATAATTTCAATCCCTAGCTTCCAAATCAAAACACACATGCAAAAATAAAAGGCAGAAATGTCAAACTCCAACAACTCCATCCCGCAAAAGAGAAAAATAAGATGAAAGGGTAATCAACAAATGTTTCAGAAAAGTGAAAAAAGATACATTAGAAAAGTGGGTTTTTAAATTCAAAAACAAATTCCCTTGCTATTTATGTCCAAAGACATCAAATCAAATTCATTTTCCTTTTATAAAGTGTTGACACCTAATCCTTAGGGTTGGGTGAGAATATTCAATATTGTATATTATTTAATATTAGGAAATAAGGAAGACCAAGAGTCATTGGGAGATGAATCCCAATAGCCTCACCTCCATGTATAAATAAATGTGCATTTATCATCTAATACACATTCTGATTTGTGGAGTTACCTCTTGGTTTGACATGGTATCAGAGCCAGTCTTACTATTGGAATTTTTTCCTGTGGTGTAACTCCCTCATTCCTTTGCTTAGTCAGTTTTTATGCTAGTTGTTTCTGCTCTATTAAATTGTTGTACTGTAATTCTGCATTTTTTTTATTTGCAATTTTTGCCTAGTTCTACTTTTGCAGCTTCTGGAGATTCTGCAATTTGCAGTCCCTGAAATTCTGCAAATTACAGCCCCTGCACACACCTGCAAATTCTGCAGTTATTAAATTTTGCAATTCCATTTTTTTTTTCAAACGGCCTCTCGGACTCTCCATCACTCATACATCACCTCACCACACTCCCCACGCCCCCTCACACTTCCCTCATGCGCTATCTGTTACCTTAATTCCTCTATGCATTACCCGACTTCCTGCTACAGCCTGCATAGTGTTGTCTATTCTTTCAACTCTCCCTCTCCCCACACGCTGCTGCTCACTCGACTCACATTGAAGAGCGCTCATTGTAACTCTCCTCAAGTCCCTCCTCACTACATATCCGACTCCTCTCATATGCAGTGTTACACTGCCCCCCTCCACGTTGTTTTCAACTCCATTATAGTTAACACACCCACCACCCATATATAACAGTGCTGATATATCATACCATTCATATATTTTATACCGCCCCTCCTCTTCAGGGATAATTTTAAGGATGGAAAATTATGTTGAAGTTTAAAAAATTGGCGAATCTCACTAGTCCCTAATATGAAAACTATAAAAATTTTGTTGATGTATTTATAAAATTATTCAAATTTATAATGATATTATATATATTTTCTATACAATGTTGGCGATTTTCAAGGTAAAATAATTTTATATTGTAAAATTTGGGAGAATCATTTTTATAAAAAAATGGATATTGGCGAATCTTTTTTTTGGAAAAACCATGGAAAATTAGCCCACCTGCGAATATTAGCCCCTAAAATTTTCCATGCTCCTCTTACAGCGCTTCCTATCATATTTAATATTGCACCCCCTACCACATATGATACCTCCTCCCTTTTAATACCATTTCTTAATACGCTATTATAATAAGTTATGTCCACCTGCATACACCGTCATATAATACGTTCTGTCATTTAATAACACCGCCTGTCATACCATTCCATATAATACCGCCCTATTGTTCAATACTGCCCTATACATAGCTCTCCCTTGTCATATTTAATACCGCCCCTCATACCATTCATTCAAGTCTGTCTTATTTTATACCGCCCCCTCCCCACTATATTCAATTCACAATATCGTCCACCATTGATAATAGAAAACATTACCATATATAATACAGCCCATTGTCCTCTCCTTATAGCGCTGCCTCTCCTATTTAATATCGCCCACCACACCATATATTATACTTCCCCCCACCATATTATACTACCCCCCCCCCCAACCATATAATATAGTACCCATACAATTTTTTTTCTCCAAACAAAAAAAACAATAATATTTTTTTGGTGTAGAATTCAGTATTTTCAGCAAACTATTTTTTTCCCCTTCAATTGAGTATACTTTCAAAATTGAAGATTTTTTCCCCTCAAAAACAATTTTTTTCAGCAAAGTAATCATCGTTTCCTTTCAGAAGAATGCATTCTCTCATATCTATTGTAGGGGTGGTTCTCTCCGGCAAAGAGAACTATCTTGAATGGTCTCGGAAAATCAAGCACACTTTCATTTTTAATGAGTTGTGGAAAGGAATCTATGAAGGACAAGAAGGAAATCCACCAGCAAAGCCCACTTTAGACAAGGAGCTCGCCATTTGGGAAACAAGAACTACAAGGCCTATGCCTTGATTGCAGCTTCCGTAAATGAAGAGGTGAGTTGCCATATTTCATCATTGTAAAATGCCTATGAAGCCTTGAGCAAGCTAAAAGAACTCTATGACTCACATTCAGAACTAGAAAATGTTCAATTGATGATTAAGTTGTTCAGTCTTGAAATGAAGAATGATGATCCCCTTGCTTTAGCTTCAGAAGTTAGATCTATCATGCATGATATTGATAGCACTGGTGTAAAAATGGACATACCTCTCATAGCATATGCTAAGGCATTATATCCGACTTACTCACATTATCTTGAGTCTTTGCAAGCAAGTGGGACCCTTGAGCATATCACCTTTGATACACTTGAGAAAAAGTTTGCAGAAAGAGAGAAAGCTTTCGGGAAGATGACAGTCCCTTCGTCTTCCGAAGAGGCTGCATACTTGGCACATAGAGAAAAGAGTCATGCTCTAGATTCATCCAGAGGAAGAGGTGGCAGAAGAGGAAGAGGAAGAAGAAACCTCACAGAAAGGGGGGGCAGACAATCTGACAAATCCAATCTTCATTGCACACGTTGCAATAAATATGGACATGATGCATCCAAATGTAGGACACCTTGGGATAAAATTGAGCAACAAATAAATCAAGACAAAGGTAAAACTAATGACAAAGACAAAGGTAAATCACCTGAATCCGCTCATTATGTTCTAGCACATTGTAACAATGGAGTAACTGAAGACTTGTTTGATGTTTCATTTACTTCATGGAGAGATGATTGGTTGCTAGATTTAGGAGCAACATGTCACATGACATTTAGAAAATATTTTTTTGAAGAATTCACTGACAAAGTTGATGGAGCAGTATATTTCGCAGATAAATCCAAACTCAAGCCATCAGGGCTTGGCACAGTCAGGCTTAAACTGCCTGGTCTTCCTGATCATATCCTACATGAGGTTCTATACCTCCCCGAGTTGAAGAGAAACTTGCTGTCCCTGGTCGAAATCCGGCAGCAAGGACACTCAATTCACTTGTTTGATGGCAAGGCAGAGGTCAGAAAAGCATCAGATCACTCACTTGTCATGGAGGGAATAGAAGAAGGGAGACTCTTGAAGCTGAAAGGTTCATCTGCTCATGCTCAAAACTTTGCATTCAGTTCACATCATGATGAAGGTGCATTCCCATCAAGTCTTTTATGGCATGCTAGATTTGGACACTTAAACTATGAAAGCCTTCGTTTGTTGAAGAAAAATGGTGTTAATGGACTGCCTACAATTCCTAGGAAACCTAAGGAATGTGATGCTTGTATTCTAGGAAAGCATAGAAAACAGCCATTTCATGATTCACACTCCAGAGCATATAGAAATATTGATCTTGTTCATTTAGATTTATGTGGCCTTATGCCTATTTCTTTTGCAAATGGAAATAGATACATGATGACATTTATTGATGACTACACCAGAATGTGTTGGATTTGCTTATTGAAGAATAAGTCTGATTCTTTTCAAACATTCAATAATTTTCATGCATGGATTGAAAATGATGCACAAACTCATATTGGCTCTCTACGTACTGATAATGGAAAAAAATACACTTCAAACGAATTTGAAAATTATATTCGTCAACATGGAATTAAAAATCAAACAAATGTGCCAAATAATCCCCAACAGAATGGTTTAGCTGAAAGAATGAACAGAACTATTTTAAATATGGTTCGCTCCATGTTATTTTTAAAAATGTAAAATTGATGTTTTGGGCTGATGCAGTTCTATGTGTTGTTTACATAAATAATAGGTGTCCTTCAAGTTCCATTAGAAACAAAACTCCTTTTGAAATGTGGCATGGCCACTTTCCTTCGGTAAAGCATTTCAGGGTATCTGGGTCCACCTGTTATGCCTTGATACCCAAGGGTCAAAGGAACAAACTTGGTGCTAGAAGTCGAAAATGTATCTTCTTGGGGTACTCCAATACCTCCAAAGGATATCGTCTCTATGATGAAGCAAATAAGAAGTTTGTAATAGCAAGAGATGTCATACTCCTTGAATCTTCCAAGAGTGACAAGGTTTTTGAGCGACAACTTGATCGCTTGGATAGATTCACACATGCAAAGTCTTTCCAAGAATTTGATAATTAGATTCCACATCTTGAAGAGGGGATTCCTATACTGAATCAAACTGTGGAATCATGTCCTGAAGCACTCTCTCCCCCACATGAAGAAACAACCATGGATGACACATTGAATGATGTGATTGACAGAATTGGGAGATTGAATCTTGAATCAATCCAAACTCAGTCAAATGAGCAGCTTGGGCCATCTCAGAAAGGTCCTCCCAAATGGCTGAGAAAGACATTGGAGAATGTTCATCCTGATGAGGTTGGAAAAACAGGAACAAGAAATTCCACTAAACAAATCGAAGGTGATGTAGACAATTCTGATTCTCTTGTTGATATGGATATTGCTTATAACTGTGAATTGATTTTGTCTACAGATCATGAAAAAACTTCCTTTAAAGAAGTCGCTTCTCATGATGAAAGGAAAAAAGCGATGAAAAAGGAGTATGATGCCTTGATAAAGAATGGCACTTGGAAGCTGGTTGATCTTCCTTTGGGAACAAAACCAATTGGCTGTAAGTGGGTCTACAAGAACAAGTATAAAGCAGATGGTTCACTTGACAAGCACAAGACCAGGCTTGTGGAAAAAGGTTTTACACAAAAAGAAGGAATCGATTATGAAGAAACGTTTGCTCCCACAACAAAATGGACCACCATCCGGACTCTCTTTGCCCTAGCAGCTCGGAATGGATGGAAAGTCCATCAGATGGATGTAAAAACTACCTTTTTGAATGGAGATCTAAAGGAGAAAGTTTCTATGTCCCAGCCAGAAGGATTTTTTGGAAAGGGTCAAGAACACAAAGTTTGCAAGCTTACAAAATCCTTGTATGGCCTCAAGCAAGCACCATGAGCCTAGTATGAGAAATTAACCGAGCATCTTCTGAAACTTGACTTCAAACATTTTGATCTTGATGATACAACTTAATTTGTTAAGAAAGTTGGAAAAAAAGTTGTATATCTTGTGGTGTATGTAGATGATCTTTTAATAATAGGGAACAATGAGAGCTATATTGCATCCATGAAGAAAGAATTGAAGAAAGGTTTTGAAATGACTAGTTTGTATCATGTTCATTACTATCTAGGTATTGAAGTAATTCAACATCCTAAATATATATTTATTTCTCAAAATAAGTACATTAGAGATATTTTGAACAAGTTTAGAATGGATGAATGCAATCCCTTAACAACTCCAATGGAACAAAACTTGAAGCTCACATCTATTGAAGGGAAGGAATTCTAGGATGCAACTAAGTACAGACAGCTTATAGGAAGTCTTATCTACTTGACCACCACCAGACCTAACATTTCATTTGCTGTTGGAATCCTCTCAAGGTTCATGCAAAAACCTTGTGAAGGACATTGGTCTGCTACAAAAAGAGTGTTAAGGTACTTGAAGGGGACTCAAGACTTTTGACTCAAATATACATAGGTAGGCGACATCAGCTTGATTGGATACTCTGATTCAGACTTTGATGGCGACAAAGAAATAGGGGTGTCTACTATAGGTTACACCATGAGTCTTGGATCAGGAGCTGTCTCATGGAGATCACGCAAACAGTCAGTTCCAGCAGATTCCATGACCGAGGTAGAATATGTGGCAGTAGCTGAAGCAACAAAAGAAATTGTGTGGCTCCAGAAAATCCTAGAAGATTTGCAGATGAAACAAATGTATTCCACACCACTCATGATCGACAACACTTCTACAATAAATTTGGCCAAGAACCCAAAGTTCCATGATCGAACAAAGCACATCAATACAAAATACCATCTAATTCGACATCATGTTCAGGCCAAAAACATCCATCTACATCATTGTTCCACAAATAAGAAAACTGCTGATATCTTTACCAAAGCACTTGGAAGAGAAAAGTTTGAAAAGTTCATATCGATGCTTGGGCTCACCAACATCCCTTCGGATTAATGGGGGGAATTTTGACACCTAATCCTTTGGGTTGGGTGAGAATATTCAATATTGTATATTATTTAATATTAGGAAATAAGGAAGGCCAAGAGTCATTGGGAGATGAATCCCAATAGCCTCACCTCCATGTATAAATACATGTACATTATTCATCTAATACACATTCTGATTTGCGGCGTTACCTTCTGGTTTGACAGAAAGATCAATCCAGCACTCCAAGAGCGAAAAATTTTGAAATTCTGAGTGAAATTGGCAAAGGAGCAGAAATTGAGGGCGAAAATCAGTTCAGGGGGGCACAAATGAGTTTAGGAGGGAAAAAATCAGTTTATGAGGGAGAAAACTAGTTCAAGTGGGAAAAAAAAGTGTTTTTTATGGTGAAAATATATAGATATGGCACAAATGTGTTGAACAGGGCGAGAATCAGTTGTTGACGATGCAAATACGTTGTTGATGGCACAAGTAGCTTGTTGATGGTGAAAATGACCAGAAAGCTTAGAAAAGAATCCAAGTGATAAAGATTTCCTTCCAAAGCTCCTTCACTCAATCATTCACCTCTATAAATCCAGTAAGAGGAATTTTCCATCAAAATCACCTTCTTAAGTTATATCTGTTGAAATTTGCATGTTGAAGTTGTAATTATGTGTCTTCTTGAAGTGAAACCCTAGTTTTCTATCTTGCACTCATAAAGGCAAAAATTCTGCTTCCCTTACACTCAATACCATCCCTATACTGTTAAAATTCATTCCCTAAATCCTTTTATCATAAAAACTATCCCTAAGTTACTAATTCCTAAAACCCTAAGCCGTAGGTGTTATTTTAGACCTAGGCTTCTAAATCCCAATTCCCATCGTTCTTTCATTCTTATTCCCTTCTTCATTCCTCATATCCCTAAACATTACTCCCTATCCCCTACCCATATCACATATCCCTATCAAATATCTCCATCATATTTCCTTTCCCATCTCCCTTTCCCATTTCCCTTCACTAATCCTTAGGGTTTTAACAAAAACACCATGGAAACAGAAGAGGAAAACACATCATTCACTGAGGTAGAGGAAATAAAGATAATGAGGTCACGTAAAGGAGGAAGAGTGCTCATACTTGAGCCTGCTAACACTAAATAACTCTTAGCTTCTCCATTCATTGTCACATGCTTCAAACATGTTGGATGTTATTATTTTTGTGAGAAAATTTAAAGGGTTAAACACCACGCAATGATAACTAGACTATTCATATCATAACTCCATGAAAATAAAGTTAAATTAGCTGGGGTCACTTTTACGTTATCTACTGCTACCATTTCAGATGCTACAAGGATCCCTAATGTTGGGGAGAAATGGTTCAAGAAAGGAATATTGAAGAAACATGATTTTTATTTCTTCCTAAAACCTAGACACCAATATGAAACAAAGAGGTTTTTCCCTTTTTCACACCTCTTGGACATAAATGAACCTATGATGAAGATTATAATGAGATGCTTTTCATGTGAAGGGAGATTTTCAAGGCTATATTCCTATCAAATCTGGCTATTGATGCATTTCACTAGGGTAAGGATGATTAACATGCCCTATTATATTTTTCAGAGTATAGAGAAGATGGCATACATTTCCCATAATAAGGGATATAAGCAGAAAATGAAAAGCCTATCCCATCATTCCCTTAAAAAAATCATAGTCTACCACCATCTCAGTCAACTGAACATTGCATGGAGCACCTTCATAGCCAATGATATCTTCATTAAGCCATCCATTCATCATGCACAAAATGTCCCTTCATGATCTCATCCCATGACTCATTGATCATCATCAGATCAGTCCCCTTCACCTCCTTCATCTCCATCTCATCATGATCCTTCATCTTCATCTCATCATGATTCTGGGTCACCTAGCACGATAGATGACATTGAGCCTAAGTGGGCTAGTTTGGTTGAGGTTGAGCCATTTTCAAAAACCTAATAGAGAGGCTACAAGCATGTGTTTTTTTCAATTGGATTGAAAGGGGACATACATTCTACATCAACACAGCAGGTGGATAAAGGTAAAGAGAAGGTCATTGAGCGAGTCATTCATGATGAGGTGGACAAAATGAAACAGAGCATGAATTTTAGTTGGTTGAACTATATGAGGATGAAAATGATAAAATCATAAATGATACAATCAAACATAAGGATGCTAAGATTAGTGAGCTTGAAACTAGTCTTGAAAGGGCTAGATATGTTATACATTTTCTTGAGCAAGAAAATGAGTAGTTGAAGACCAAAAAAGTCATTGATAAGGTGGAGTATTTCACTGCTCAAAGGGAGGATCAAAAGGCCAAAGCCATTCTAGATGAAATATTGGAGAAGTATGGTTTTCCTGATGAGGAAGAAGAATAGGTACCAATTCAAAGACCTAGAACTAGATGGATGAAAACAACTCTAGCTCTAGAGAGACGGGGAAGCTACTCTAGCTGATCAGCTAACCCTAAATGAGAAGCTTTATATAGAAATAAATGAGAAAAAAGAGCCATGGCTTTATAGAGCTAATAAAGATTTGGAAAATCTGCTAGAGATGGGAAAACAAAGATAATTATTTGTTAAGAAAGAAGGTCAAACTCCATGCCAAAAAATAGAAATTTTCATTGGCCAAGCTGAGAAGAGATAATGCCAAAATTGAAGAGTTGACCAAGGAGGAGAAGAAAAAGTTGGAAATCCTTGTGGAGGCTTCCCTACAAGCTTAGACACATCATCCTTAGCATTTCCAACAATTTTGATGCATTTTCCATATTTTTGTAAAAATCTGGAAATCTTTGTGTTTTTTTGAGGCAATTAATTAGCAGAAAATTAGGCATTTGCGCAACTCCCTAGGGGCTACGCAAATAATTGGCACACTTTTTGATGAGAAGGAAGGCACCATTGGATTCCTAATGACTCATATACATCATAAAACCATGTTTCAAACCTTTGTTTTCATTTTTTATGGGTGAAAAGCTCAAAAAACCATCAAAAAATCACCTTTCTACCCCTTTGTTGACCTTGGCGATGTGAAAATACCAATCTTGGGTGATTGACCTTTTGAGTAGGACAATGACCTATATTTTCCAAAATTAAGGCATATTTAGAAAGAGGAAAAGCAAGGCTTTCCAACAAGCCATCTTGGGCCTGATTTGGACACCGGTAAGTCCTCCAAAAGTAGCCTTGAACACAGAGGGCACAAATGACACTAGGATGGCGCAAATGCACAGTGGATGGCGCAAATGTCAAATTTGCTGATTTTTTCAAAAATTCTCTCAATTTTTTACTTTTCTTCAACAAATCATCTTTTTAATTCTGTAATTAATGATGTTAAAATGTAATTATATTTGAGATTACTTACCTAGGGTAGATTTATTAGGTTAAAGTCATTAATGATTCATGATGAATCTGTTGAATGTAATGAGGAGTGAGTCACTTGGACCATCCAACACTTCAGTTTTCAATTCAGAAATTAGTGGATCTCTTACTCACCTCATGGATTCGACCCCTAATGATGCGTGAAGCTTTTTTTCATGTCTATTTACACTCTTTCTTCACATAAGTGAAGGGTTGGAATCAGTTTGTATGTCTGCTAGTTAATCAAGGAAACCATTATACCCATTTTTGCCAACTAATAAAGAGGAGTTGTAGCTACTTTTTGGGACACTTGTGGTATTGAATGTCTATCATTTTCTTTTCTTTAGTATCACATGTTTGAAAGTATTATATTCATGTTCACTTCATTTCTATGTTATGATCTCTTACAAGTTAGATAATCATAATACATGTTTGCACATGCTCTGTTTTTGGTATTGAATCATAGTTTGTTCACTTTCATCTATCTAACAAAAATAGATCTCATATGATTTTATTATCTTTCTTTCAGATTCAACACCATTCCAACATAATCCTTTTCAATTGATAATCATTGTACCTACCCTGCCCCATTGATCCCTGCAACCCTAACTCATTTTCCCTGACATAGCTTTCCTTGATCTAATTCCTTCATCTAGTGATAACCCAACCAAATCAAAATTCAAAAAACCCCCTGAACTCTATATCTAGCCTAAAAAACCTAATTGATCCAACCCTCCTCGTTGTGACCCTTTTGGAGAGAGCAGTCTCCAACTTGATAGGGCTAGCTATCAAGTCAAAATCTTGGTCTGTGGCTACCTCCATTGGGATTCCTTCTTTAGTCTTGGGAATCTAGTGGAGTGATAACACAGGTGATGGGAGAGGATCCATATCTCCAGATCTCATGCAAGGGGTGAGAGCACGAGCATGATCATCCAGAGATACTGTCCTATGGCACAAAATATAGAGAGTGGGAAGGTAGACATATCTTCGATCAAAGTGCTTCCCCTGTGCATGATACTACATTGTATCACAAGAGTGGAAAAAACCTAGGCATTGCATGAGGAAATGAAATCTCAGTTCTAGTATGTAGTG